>JARHVA010001628.1:2570000-2882500 GCA_037957365.1 Torreya grandis
CTCAACTCTCCTCATATGCACACTCAATCCTCTTCTCATATCCTCAATATAAAAGAGAAATTTTATAACATCATAAATATGACCTATAGTTCATACACATATTCATCAATATGCTCTACTCATCAATTCATCAACTAGGCACTCTAGTTCTCCTTCATTCCATAACTCTCGCATATACCTTACACTAGTCTTCTCAAAAGTCTATAAAATAACAAATTTGGATTCACTATATATAGATCATTAATTAATTATTAAATCCACAATGTTTCCTTATCATCCATAAAACATGACTTCACCCTTAATACATCTCACATGGTCACACTTAAGCACAATCCACTTTTAAATAGGCCTAAGTCACTTTTAGGTCTTATGGAGACCCATTCAGCTCTTTGACACTTATTTGATCAAACTAATAAAAACATGAACACTTTATAAATGCATGGACCCATTACACATGATTTATAGGTCCTCTTTAAGTAACAACAACCATCATAGTACCCTTCTACTTAAGCATAATTTCCTCAAACAACATTTTATACACAATCACCATGAATGAATACACAATCAAATTGTAAACCTTTTTTCATACTACATACAATTTATTAAACCTTAATAATGAATTTAAATCATCTTTATGGAGTATAAAACACTCAAAAATAGCTAATTCATCATTAGAGATTAAAATACCATCCGAACAAATTTAAATATCTTTCTCAGGTTACTTATAGACCATAGTCGAACACATAGTCAACTTTGGATCTTAATATATTTGTTTATACATACATTTAAATATTTTAATATATATTTATATATGATCCTTGGAGTCTTATAATATTTTATTCTTACAATATGGTCAAATTATACATAGATCAAAAGTTATGGCTCAAAAACTAGGCACTGGTCTTTCTTTTATTAAATTCAAATATTTGAATTCAAACAGTCACAATTAAACCTCAAACACCATGATATCATCTCAAGTCCTCACTAATGAGATTAAACATACACCATCTATCTTATTTTATTAATCTCAACCTTTAACACATAGTGTTCCAATACCAAACATTAAACCTTGAACACATTGACCTCATCTCGCACACTCTTGTAATATTGACTCATCGCACACTATCAATATCTATGAATTATTTAGTTATTTATATTATAGTGTTCACCATTTGATCTTGCTCAAAACCCAATGATCATGACACTTGAAACCCTTTCATGCCTTTTGAGCACTTATACTATTAAACATTGTGCACTTATTATCATCTCACTCAATGCACACCATTAGATCAATCTTATGTGATTGCCTATGCACTGTTGGATATTCATTTTGTCTTAGTCTTTAAATATATTAACCAATGAACACTTTAACCTCTTTGACTTATTGATCACCATAAATATCTATCTATATGATTACCCACTCACCATTTATCCTTGAAATAATCTCAATCTTTATCTATGCTCAGTGTTAAACATTGAACACTTGACACCATATCATTGATTTATAACATCTTAGAGAAACGTGCTCTATCAACAATTCTCAAAATTTAACTTATGAAAAATTGACTATGGGAACCATTGCAATCTATCTAAAAATCCAACTTTGAACCTTAATAACTTTTACCTTGCTCACATACATGTACTTAAATTTGGACCATATGATCTCCTCACATAAGAGAATATAACCATGTGTCAAAATGATCCTAAAGCCTTATCATGTGTGAGATATAATTACATTAATCTACTCACTCATATTTTTCTACCACAAAGCTGACAATGTCAACAATTACCTAGAAGGCCAACTTTGCACATGCATATCTTTTGATGCACATCATTGCATGATCTAAAATTTAGAAAAAATCAATTAGGATTAAAATTGAATAAAATAATATGATCATATGTTATAAAATGTCCATATGTGTGAGATATTCCATCACAAAACTACTTACTCAGCTCTTTTTTGCCTCATGTAAATTTGGCTAAGTATGGAAAAATAATGTCAAACTGCTTAGTAGCCCAGATTTACACTTGCATATATTTTATCATGCTTAAGCACATGAATTGATATTTATAACCTACCAACTATTGACTAATTTGATAATAATAATATGACCAACTCCCCCTGACTCATCCACACATGGCAATGGTGACATCAGCAAACTACCTACATAAATTTTCTGCCCTTAGACCTAAAATGTCTAGAAGAAAACAATGATCAACCAAATGAAAACCACTCATGCACACAAGCACTCAAATCTTATAAAAAATATTAGGGACCTTTTAAAAATTATAAATTCTCCATACTCATCCTTAAACATCTCTATCCATGTTAAAACTGAAGATCAACCAAGCATCCTTCAAGCATACTAAGACAAGCACATTGCACACTTTGCCATTATCACTTAGACTATCAGGTCACTTCATCCACTCACTTGGACACTTATATGAAATCACCATGACATTATTGATAATTATCCAACAATATCCCCCTTTATCATTGATGTCAGCCAACATCATATAGCAATATACATCTCACCTTCCTTTTCTCTCTTCAATCACTCCCACAATAATAACTTTCTTCCCCTTTGACATAATGAAAAAGTGGGCACCAACTGATCTTGAACACCTAAATATACTATAAATAATAAAGGACCATCTTTAAAAAATTGATACAAACTCCCCCTTACCTTGAGATTACCTTTTCTTGTCTTGACAACATCCTTATTGCTATATGCCAAGATTTTTCTTCAACTAAGCACTGTAACCAAGATATAGCACATAAATTAATAACATATAATAGAACATAAAAAGAAACATATAAGAGGGATTCCCCCTAAGATATCTAGGGAATTTCACCTCTTGAGCATCTTCATATCCCCACACACCATGAAGAACCTCCATACAGGGTTACTAGCTTTCTTTCTCAAACCACCTCAAGGACCACCAACAGAACTTCATGACACATCAAATAGGAAACATGCTCTAAACCAACCTAAGATATCACCTTTAAATACTCATGCCATATTTTTTTGGATAAACTGAATAAAAATCACTCTTCTTCTCAATAGGCCTATCTAGTCTCCTTATAACCCTGCCTGGAACTTGTAGATCCCACAACTTTAAGAAGACACACCATCAAGACCTAAAACTTTGTATCTAGAGAAATCTCATATGATACCTCAATCACACTAATTTTCAACAATTAAATAATCCTATGAAATATACTTCCTTCACAAACCAACTTACCAATTAAGCCTCCATCTTGACAAAAACTGAATAACTTGAAAACCACAAATCTTCAAATCTTTATGAAGCTTGATTTGAAAACACATTTATCCCATTAAATATATTAAGAATCCTCATACCTCAACTCATAATTCAACCCACTTTTCAAGTAGATCCCAAAACCCTAGAACTTAAAACAAACAAGGTCAACAAACCTCCTTGTGGTCAACATCCACCTCTAAAACCAAAATTTGAGCCTCCATACCTTTGGGAACATAAACTTCCTATAACCCAATTTAGGACCTGCATACTCTTAAGCATAAACTAGGAAACTTGAGAGCAAACAAAAATATCTAATTTGACTTTAACAAGCTTTCAAACCACAAAACCACTTGGATCATGCTAGAATAAAGTCAATAGACCTTTCTATGCAGAAATATCATCTTGACAAATCAAAAATCCTATTTTACCACTTGAAAACCTTCAATCTAAACCTATAGACTATCCATATACAACTATGACATCACTCTAACATCACCACAACATCTTTTCCACTTGAACATACTCTAATTGAGAACACTCATTCTAGCCTTATAAGACAATCTAAAGAACACCAAAACACTTGCTTCTCCACTAAAAAAAGTCTCTTAAGAAGCATACATAGAGACATCCTTTGCTAAAAAAAAGTGAATCTAGGAATGGCCCACATATCCTCAATAATTGTTAGGATACACCGAGTACAATTGATTACTTTTGTATAAGCAACTAAACATAGAATTGAACCAGAAGTAATAAGTAACTAGAAATACGAAATAGCAAATAAGAGAGATATGAGAAACAACCAATCTCTATTAAACTCTTCCAGAATACAATGAAGAAATCTCACTCTTCCACACCTCTTGGGTGTACAGTATTTCTCTCAAGAGTTATCTCTCTCTCTCAATCTATTACAATCAACTCAATAACTGAGTTGTTATTCCCTTGCTTTAGTTGATCTTCTTGATCTTGCACCTTGCAGATCTAATTGACCTTGCTTACAACTTCATTACAATACATGCCCCATGGGTCTCTTAAATAGGATCCAAGGCATACAATAATTAGAAACATAGACTCAAGACTAAAATTAGTCTTTACATGCAAACACTCTATTCTCTTAAAATTAGAACAAATCTAATTCTGAAAATGCATGCAAATGCACACACACAGGTGACCGATGCCAGTCGCTGTCAGTCTGCATATGACTAACGTCGGTGATACTACCGATGCTAGTTACTGGTTAAGTTTAACAACCTCCATATTTGCATAACAGTGAAGCTTTTAGCTCCACAACTCAACAATCTCCCACTTGGAGATAAACAGTTGCACCTGTACCTGTATAGCAACATCCTCTGTCTTGTTTCTCTAGCTTGTTTCTCCATCTTCAAGTTTAATCTTGAAGACCAACAAAAGTTGAATGAAGATTTAACTTCTCCTTTGTTACCGGCTTTGTTAACATATCTATAGGGTTCTTATCTGTATGGATCTTTTCTAGCTTCAACTGTCCATCCTCCAATACATGTCTAATGAAGTGGTACCTAAGCTGTATATGTTTGGTTCTTGAATGAAAGGCTGAATTCTTTGCCAAATGAATTACACTTTAACTATCACTATACAGTCTACAACTCTCTTGCTCCTTTCCTAACTCTTCCATGAACCGAGTCATCCATATCATTTCCTTGCTAGCCTCTGTGACTGCAATGTATTCTGCCTCTGTAGTAGACAGGGCAACAACCTTCTACAACTTTGAAATCTAGCTAACTGCCATTCCACCAACAGTGAACACATATCTTGTGGTGCTTCTCCTACCATCCAATTCACCTACCATATCTGAATCTACATACCCATGTAGAGAAGTGTTTGACCCTCCATAGCATAAATGCCTACTACTGGTCCCTCTCAGATATCTGAGAATCCACTAAACTACTTTCCAGTGTTCCTTTCCTAGATTGGCCATAAACTTGCTGACAACTCCCACTGCTTGGGCAATATCAGGTCTAGTACATACCATTGCATACATCAAGCGCCCAACTGCTGAAGCATATGGAACTTTTCTCATGTAGTCAACCTCATCATGTGATTTAGGACACTATTCTTTGCTCAACTTGAAGTGTCTAGCCATAGGTGTGCTTACCAGTTTTGCATCCTGCATATAGAACCATTCCAACACCTTATTCCCATAATCCTCTTGAGACAAAATCAGCCTGTGATTTTTCCTGTCTCTCTTAATACTCATGCCAAGGATTTTCTTTGCTGCTCCTAAATCCTTCAAGGCAAATGTGTGAGCTAATTTTACCTTTAGCTCAATAATTTCCTGCATGTGTGAACCTACAACAAGCATATCATCTACATACAGTAACAGGATAATATAACTACCATTATCCAATCTGGTAAAATAAACACAATGGTCAGGTTGACATTTACTAAAGCCATGCTCTGTCATAAACCTGTCAAACCTTAAATACCATTGTCTTAGAGCTTGCTTAAGACCATATAAGTTTTTCTTCAACCTGCACACAAGTTTCTCCTTACCTTTGACCTCAAAACCTTCTAGCTAATCCATATATATCTCTTCATCCAAATCTCCATGAAGAAATGTTATCTTAACATCAAGCTACTCAAGGTGCAAATCATCAATAGCAACTAAAGACAATACAGTCTGAATAGAAGTCATCGTTACTACAGGAGAAAAAATTTCACTAAAATCAATACCTAGTTTCTGTGCAAATCCCTTTTCTACCAACCTGCCCTTATATCTCATTTGTCCATTCTCTCCTTCCTTTAACCTGTAAACCCATTTATTTTTTAGTGCTTTCTTTCTGGCTGGCAACTCAACCAAATCCCACATTTGGTTCTCTTCCAAGGAATCAATTTCCTCATTCATGCCATGCTCCCACTATTTCCTGAATTCTACCTGTATTGCCTCATCAAAACTTTCTGGTTATCCACCATTAGTGAGTAACATGTAGTATAAAAAAGGGGAATAATGAATTGGAGGTTTACTTACCCTTAAAAACCTCCTCATGGGCATTTGAGACTCATTTACAGCTTGATGTCTACCCAAATTCTCTGTCAGTGACCGATCCCAGTCATCTTTCTGTCTGCACCTGATCGACGTCAGTTCTACTTGACCGACATCAGTCTCTGTCTGACTAACTTGATCAACATCAGTTATTGTCTGACTGACATTGGTTTGCACCTTACCACTGATGTCAGTTACCTGACCGATGTCAGTCTCTGTGTTTTCTTGTGAGTGATGATTTTTACCTGTGAGCTCATTTTGGATCATTACCTCATCCAAATCAAGATTGCCCTGCTCAGTATTATTTAACCTCTTGAGCTGATCACTATAAATCACCTTCTCATTGAAAACTATATCACAGCTTCTAATAATTTTGTTAGTTTCTAAATTCCACAATCGGAATCTAAAATCTCCAAAGCCATAACCAATGAAAGTGCACTGCATAGATTTAGCATCTAGCTTCTTTCTATTTTCTTTATCAATGTGCACAAAAGCTTCAAAACCAAAAACTCTGAGAAATAAAAGATCTACCTTTTTACCTATCCATGCCTCTTCTAGAATTCCACCATCTAGTGTAGTAGAAGGTCCTCTGTTAATCAGGGAAACCATAGTATCTACAGCTTCTACCCAAAACTTTAAGGGCAAACCAGCATGTAACCTCATACTCTGTGCAAGCTCCATTATTATTCTATTCATCCTTTCAATAACTCCATTTTGCTGAGGTGTCCTTGGAACCATCCTTTCCATGTGTATTCCACTCATAGAATAGTAACTATTGAATTTATTGTTGTAGTACTCACCACCATTGTCAGATCTAAGGCACTTCAATCTCAAACCTGTTTCATTCTCAACCAAAGCTTTCCATTTCTTAAATGTGTCAAAAACATCAAATTTCCTCTTTATGCAATAAACCCATACCTTTCTTGTAGCATCATCAATGAAAGAAACATAATACTGTGATCCTCTAATAGAAGCTACCTGAACTGGTCCCCACACATCTATGTGAATAAGCTCTAACTTGTGCTCCTTTATTGACCCAGTTTTGAGAAACCTTATTTTCTTCTATTTCCCAAATATACAATGCTCACAGAAATCTAGATCTATGCTTTTCAAATTTTAAAGATTACCTTTTGACTTAAAAACATTCATTCCCTTCTCACTCATGTGACCAAGCCTATAGTGTCACATATTTGCCTATAGTGTCACATCTTTGCATCTACATCTAAAGTAGATAAAATAGAAGGAGAATAATTAGTAACAAAAGTAGATAGATAAAGTGTACCTACTCTCTTACCTCTGACTAATACAAGTGCACCCTTGGAAACTTTCTAAGATTCAGCTGTAAGAGTTACTGTGCAACCCTCATCACCCAACTTTCCTGCAAAAATTAGATTCCTCTTTAGGATGGGTACATGCATGACATCCTTCAACACCCATGTGTTGCCATTCTACAATTTCAGCTGCACTTTTCCTTTGCCAACAATTTGACAAGGCTCATCATCCCCTAAATAAACTTTTCCAAAGTCTCCATGGACATAATCATTAAAAAATTCTCTATTTGGGGTTGCATGGAAAGAAGCACCAAAATCTAAAACCCATGATTCTACTTGACTATCCAAAGAAAATATAAGAGCATCCTGTGCAACAATACCTGCAACATTTTCTTCCTTATTACCTTCTTGCTGATTTTCTTTGTTATCCTTCAACTAGCAGTCTTTCTTTGCATGCCCTTTCTTTCCACAATTCCAGTAGCTTATACCTCCATTTCTAGATTTGGATCTCCTTCCCATCTTTGACCTTGATTTCCTTTGCTTTCCCTTCTCTCTTTGCCTTCCCCTACTTTCAATACTTAAAGCATTACCTGATGTTTCACCTGTGCTTTTCCTATGAATATCTTCAATCAAGATTATACTAACAACATCATCAAATTTCAAGATATTTGAAGTAGATTCAGTATTGCTAACTACCATTACCAAGCTGTGCCATCTTTCAGGTAAAGATCATAAGATTAAGAGAGCCTTAATTTCATCATCAAAAACTATTTTGATTGAATTTAACTGATTCACAATTTCATGGAAATCATTAAGATGACTATATACAGATCCACCTTCCTGTATTTGCAAACTAAATAATTGCTTCATAAGATATACCTTATTTGAAGTTGAGGGTTTTTCATATAATTTTGCCAAAGTATCCATTAACTCTACCATTGTCTTTGCCTGTGATAAGTTAGAAATCACAGAAGATGCCAAGCTCAACCTTATAGATCCAAGAGCCTTTCTATCAAGAACATTCCATTCTTCATCTTGCATATCTGTGGGCTTGCTTGAAACCCCACCCAATAGTAAGTATAGATATTTTTGATACAGATAATTTTCTATCTGCATCCTCCATAATTGATAATTCTTGCCATTGAATTTCTCCATTCTTAACTTACTTTCTTTTGCCATTTCTTTACTCCCACTCAAATAGAAACCCCTATGAGTGAACCTGTAATCAACAAACACTAACCCACTCTGATACCACTTGTTAGGATACACTGAGTATAATTGATTACTTTTGTATAAGAAACTAAACACGAAATTGAACCAAAAGTAATAAGTAACTAGAAATACGAAATAGCAAATAAGAGGAGATATGAGAAACAACTAATCTCTATTAAACTCTTCTAGAATACAATGAAAAAATATCATTCTTCCACACCTCTTGGGCATATAGTATTTCTCTCAAGAGTTCTCTCTCTCTCTCAATCAATTAAAATCAACTCAATAATTGAGTTGTTATTCCCTTGCTTCAGCTTATCTTCTTGATCTTGCACCTTGTAGATCTAATTGACCTTGCTTACAACTTCATTACAATACATGCCCCATGGGTCTCTTAAATAGGATCCAAGACATACAATAATTAGAAACATAGACTCAAGACTAAAATTAGTCTTTACATGCAAACACTTCATCCTCCTAAAATTAGAACAAATCTAATTCTAGAAATGCATGCAAACACACACACACACAGGTGACCGACGTCGGTCGCTGTCAGTCTGCATATGATTGATGTCAGTCATATTGCTGATGTCAATTACTTGTTAAGTTCAGCAACCTCCATATTTGCATAACAGTGAAGCTTTTAGCTCCACAACTCAATAGTAACCATTAGAATCTTCTTATATCTATAAGATTTATTGATTTCATTTTTCTTCTTCTCAATCTAAACTATGACAACTGGTTCCTTTTTTATATAACTTTCCTTTTCTTCTAAGAAATAATTGACAACACATAAAATAACTATGGAATCTTAACATACCTTTTTATTTGAATAAACAACCTTGTAGCTTAGAACCTCATCACTAGGCATAGATAATTGATGTTATTTTCATGATACATGCTTAACAACAATATGATGTTCACTTGGATCCATACACATCTTAGAACTAGCCTCAACTAGTACCTTAGTCTTCTCCTTGAACTCGGTCTCTTTATTCTAAAAATGAGTAGATAATGAGAGCCCTTGGCACTCTTATCCTTATGTAGCATTATCCACCATAGCAAATAAATTAATTACACCAGCATATCCATCATGACTCATACTTATCACCTTTGGTTTCCATGAGTTAACTTGCCCTCTTCCTTGTGCTTCAGGAGCCTAATTAAATCTATTTTGACTCAATGGCCTTTGCTTATATAATCTAGCAATATGATTTATATGTTCATAGTTTTAGCAAACCATACTACTTGATGGGAACTCAGCTCATCTTACCTTATTTGGACAATAACTATCAATGTGTCCAATATCATGATAATTGAAAGAAACTACTCTTTTTGAAGAAGACTTATTTTACCTTTCCTTATTTTAAGAATGCTTAGCAAAGTGTCCTTCATTAATATAGTTGAATCACTTTACCTTTCTCATTCCTTTTGAATGATGACCCCCATCATAGTCTCATGCAAACTCATTTTTAATAGGTCTTCTACATTTTCTATCTCTATGCCCAAATTGATCACAAGTATAGTAATAACCATTAAAATTTACATACCTCATGGCATACGGTTACCTGATCTAATTTGTTTTCATTCTACCAGCACCTTCATTCCTTATATAATGATTTATCTTCAAAGTATGATTGTCCTTGTTCACATTAGTCTTTATCTTATCTTGAGTTGTATTTTTTGGTTCTTCTTTATATCTAAGACCAGTCTTATGACTTGTACGCTTTTAACCATTCAAAATATTGTCTATATCACTTAAGTTCTTTTCAAATTTCATAAATAACTTCACCTTACTATCAGACTTATCTAACTCATATTTCAAAGACACAATCTCATAAGCATATCTTGAGAATTCTTCTTCTTTGGCTCTTAGACTTGTAAACATATATTCAAACTCAGAATTAATAAATGTCACAACACCTTCATTCCCTATAGAGTCTTAAACCAATCTTGCCTCAAACACACTAAATTGCTCCTCATAGTTCTTGAGTTTAGATTTCATCTTCTTATTGATCTTCTTCTCAATCTTTAGTTCTTCAAGAGAATTTGTTAATATAGTCTCATAGTCCACCTCATTTTCATCATCATCTAGATCACTCCAATTATACTCCTCTTTATGTGATCAACTAGCTTCCTCAGCCATGAATAAAGCTTCATATTTAGTAGGACCATCATCTACATGATCATATTCTAAGTATCTAAATTCACTCTCATCTAATTAGTTACAATATTCTTTGGTGTATAAACTCTTCTTGTCCTTGAATTACTTCTTGTTGTTGTCAAACCTTCTGAATCCCTTTCTACTTTTATTAGACCTAAATGATATTTTTCCATCATCATGACCTTAATCATGCTCTTCATAATCATCCTTCTTATACTTATGAGGGCACTTATTAACAAAATTTTCTATCTCACCATAATTGAAGCATTTAAGGGGCAGATTACCTTTATACTTGCCTAAACCTATTCTCAATTTCTTTGAAATTAAAACAATTAGTTCATCCTCATCTATATCAAAAATGTCATCCTTTTTTGGTTTCTTACCTTGGAACTTCTTCTTTGTCTTCATTTCAGTCTTAAAAGTTTCTTCCTTCTTTGGTGGTTTATCATCAATTTTTTCATCTCATAGGTAGTAAGGGTGCCATGCAATTGATCCATATTCAACTGAGTAAGATCATGAATTTATTTTATAGTAGATACTTTTGGATTAAACTTTGGGGATAGATACCTTAATACCTTTTGAATAATAGTATCATCTTCAAGGTTCTCTCTAAGACCTCTGATGATGTTCACAATCTCATCAAATCTCTATAGAAAATATGCCATAAAATTTTCTTCCTTCATCTTGAGACTTTCAAATTGCCTTCTATGAGTCTAAAACTTAGCAAGCTTGAACTTTTAATCTCATTCATAAATGATCTGCATTTTATCCCATATCTCTTTAGTAAATTTACAATGGATTACCTTAGTGTATTCAGTCTCTGAAAGACCACAATTGATAGAATTCATTGCCTTTGAATTATTCTCAAACAACTTCTTATCTACAACACTAGATGGAGGAGTAGTAGGATCAACATAACCATTCACAACATATTGCCATACACCAAAGCCTAGGGACATAATATATGTCCTCATCCCAACACTCCAAAATTCATAATTAGATCCATTTAACATTGATGTTTACTTATTAGAGAAACCTCCTTGAAGACTACCCATATTGTACCTTAGATCACCTTCAAGATATTAAGCCTTTACAAAAGGACCTGCTTTGATACTAATTGTTAGAGGTAAAATCAATGAGATGGGGGTGAATCAGTGAGCCTAAATATTTTAATCTCAATTCCAATCCCTTAAACTATTTAAACAATCATCATATATCAACTTGATCAAGCAACATTAACGAGAGCTCATTCATTGATTGCATACACAAGATCAAACACAACACATAGTTCTTGTGGGAAACCCTCATGTGGAATAAAACCCACTTTCAAGATTGAAACATATAGACTAATTGTATTATAATAAATTACAAATAAGATATTGGTAAGATCTTTTAGACTAACAAACCTTGATCATATCCTCTTAACCAAAGGCCTTTAGTGAAACACCTATTTCATAAAGAGAAACTACCCCTAAGGAAGATCAAGTCCTTTAGACCCTCATTTGAACACCTCCACCTTAGAACTGATATCTTAAACACTTGATGATGGATCTTTATTTCCTAACCCATAAACAAATTCCCTCTCTATCTCATATAGGCCTCTCACATAGGCATGTCACAATCTCTCTCCATCTTCACTCAAACTGTGCTCATATGCACAGTTAGACCTATTCACATATCCTCAATCTATAAGATAAAAATTTTAAAATAAAAAATATGACATATAGGTCATAAACACATTCATCAATCTACTCTACTCATCAATTCATCAACTGGGCACTCTACCTCTCCTTCACTCCATAACTCTCACATACACCTTGCACTAGTCTTCTCAAAAGTCTAGAAACTGACACATTTGGTTTCACTCTATATAGATAATTCATGAATTATCAAGTCCACAATATTTATTTATTGTCCAAAAAATATGAATTCAACCTTAAGGCATCTCACATAGGTCACACTTAAGCACAATCCACTTTCAAATAGGCCTAAGTCACTTTTAAGTCCTATGGAGACACATTTAGCTCTTTGACACTTCTTCAAGTAAACTAAGAAACATATGAACACTTTCTAAATTCATTGACCCATTCCACATGATATATAATTCCTATTTAATTTCCAACAACCATCATATTACCCTTTTGCTTAAGCACAATTTACTCAAACAACATTCTATGCACTTAGTCACCATGACCGAATACATAGTTAACTTGTAAACCTTTATTCATACTACATATGATTTATCAAACCTTCATAATGCACACATATCATCATCATATAGTATATAACACTTCAAAATATTTGATTCATCATGAGACATTGAAATACCATTAGAACAAACTCAAATATCCTTCTTGGGTTATTTACATAACATAGTTGAACACATATTCAACTTTGGATATCAATATCTTTGTCTTTACATACATTCAGATCTTTAAATCTATATTGATAGATTTTATTTGGAGTCCTCTATATATTTTATTCTTATACCATGGTCAAATTCTAAATAGATTGAAAGTTATGGCTCAAAAATTAGGAACTGGTCTTTCCTTATTAAATTCAAATATTTGAATTCAAACGGTCATAGTTAAACCTTAAACATCATGTTATCATCTCAAGTCCTTGCTACTCAAATTAAACATGCACCATCAATATTAATGTATAAATCTTGACCTTTAACACATAGTACATCAATGCTAAATGTTAAACATTGAACACTTGGCACTATCTCATTGCTTCCTAACATCTTGGAGTAATGCACTATGTCGATGATGTTGAACTTTACCTTGTGAAAAATTGACTAAGTATATGAACCATTGCAATCTCTATGAGAAGCCAACTTTGAACCTCAATAAATTTACCTCACTTACTCGCATGTTCTAAAATTTGGACCATATGATATCCTCACATAGGAGAATCTAACCATGTATCAAACTACTCCTTAAGCCTTCACATGTGCAATATATAATTCCATTAATATGCTCACTCATATTTTTCTACCACAGAGCCAATAATGTGAAGAATTGCTTGGAAGGCCAACTTTTCACATTCATATATTTTGATGCACTTTAGAACATGATCTAAAATTTAGCACAAATCAACTAGGCTAAAAACTAAACAAACCCATATGATCAGATTGTTCTAAAACATCCATACATGTGATATATTCCATCACCATATTTCTTACTCAATTCTTTCTTGCCTCATGCAAATTTGGCTAAGTATGGGAAAACAATGCCAAACTACCTGGGATCCTAACTTTACACTTGCATATATTTTAGCACACTTAGGTGCATGACCTGAGATTTAGTACATATAAATTAGGGACTAATATGATCACAACCATATGACCAACTCCCCCTTACTCATCCACATGTGGTAATGGTGATGTCAAAAAAATTCCTACATAGATTTTCTACCACTAGACCCAAAATGTCTAGAAGTAAACAATGATCAACCAAATGAAAACCACTCATGCACACAAGCAATTAAGTCTTATAAAATAGCTCAGGGACCTCTTTCACATACTCAATACTCCATACTCATCCTTAAACATCTCTAGCCATGTCAAAACTAAATATCAACCAAGCATCCTTCAAACATACTAGGATAAGCACATTGCACACTTTATCATTGTCACTTAGACTATCAAGACACTTCATCCACTCATTTGGACACTTATATGACATCACCATGACATTATTGAAAATTATCCAACAATCTCAAAACTTAAAAGGTCCAAGTTCCTATTCAAAAAATCACACATGATGATCAAATCACCTTTGATCAAATAAGTCACAATCAAGAAATGTTAACTCATCAACCTAATCAAAATGTGTCTTCCCCTAGTAAAAACCTCCTTAAGGCACTAAGGGACCACCAAAGTCAAAATAATCATCATCTATCAAGTCAAATATCAATATCCTCTGGTGAAGCCCAAAGTTAAGAACTAGGGGGTAGTCAAAATATAATCAAGTCAAAAGATAAAATCCTTATCAAAATAAATATTAGGATGACCAATCATCCTTAAAATAATCAAATAAAAGATAAACTATAAATTAAAATTGTTTTTTATCTCATGTAGTATGTTGTCATATGACACCAATCAAATATGAAATATCCAACATCTACAATGATGTGTACGACTGCTAGTCCTAATCCTCAATCACCCATCACACCTTTTTCTCATGATCATATCATCCAATCAAATCCTATACTTTCCCATCAAATTCAAACCCTAAATCCATCCATTCCACACCTCAAAATCCTAAGAAACATTTTCTCTTATAGGGGTGATGAAGACACCTAGTCTATATTTCTAGATGGGTCTCAAGCAAGAGTCAACTAAAGTCACAAGGACATCAATACATCTAGGAGTGACAAAATGATCCTAGTATCACATATCTTTAGAATAGGTGTTGGTTGAAGATCATGAAAATGTGTACATGTAGTATATCACACCCATATCCAATAAATCAAGATGCCAAAAGTCAAAAAAAATCATCCATCCAATGGTAAAAACTAGTATTTTGATACCTTGGGTAAGTACCGTGATGTAAAATAGTTTCTATCATCATGGTAAAATAATCTATTATCCAAATTGTACCTCAACACTTGGAATCAAAATCCATCCCTTGTCAATTCCATCCATGTCATCCTTATCTTTATTATCCCTTGATCCTTTGCTCCTACACATCATCTTCCATCTTATTATTTGCATCCTTTCTTCTAGTCTTGAACTTCATAAAGAAGTGGAAGATGTCTTGGAAAATATTCTTGAATCATCTTGGCATATCTTCTAATGGACACTCAGGCAACTAGATATTTGGTTCCTTCATGATGTGGTCATTTGTAATCTCTATTCCACTCTTCCTTGGTCCTCATCCATTTCTATCATCTCCTTCCTCCTTTTGTCATCCCATCCATTATTCCATCCATCTTTATCTCATTTACTAGGCTTGGTATTCCCTTTTCTAGTAATCCCCTTTGTACAATGTACATAAATATCCCAAAAGACCTAAAAATTAAAATATTCTAAAAACCCTTAAAAAGTATAAAATTCACAAAAATACAAAAATAACTCAGTTGTCTTTTAATATGTCAATCATTCTATCTAATTTCTTGCCCATCTTATCATCTTGCCTTATCTCAACATCCTAGTCATCTTATCTTATGTATTTTATAACCTTATCCTAATACAAATCACTAGTATACTCTAACTCCATACCCTTGTCCAAGTCTATAACCTCCATCCAAATCCACATTATCATGACTGACATAGTTTGACTCATCACCTAATCGATCATCCCCTTGACTCTCATCAATATAATAAATAATACACTAATCACAACACATATCTATGTAGATACTTGGGTACGTTACTTATATGTTGTGTTATTTGACTTATTTGTGTCTTTTATCATGTACATATATGATTATATTATGTTTAATTTGTATATATATATATATACATATATTTATATATAAATATATACACACACACATATATATATATATATATACATATATATATATATACACACACACACATACACACACACACACACACACACACACACACACACACACACACACACACACACACACACACACACACACACACACACACACACACACACACACACACACACACACACACACACACACACACATATTAGTCTTTCATAATGTATCTTTTTATCTATTGGGTAATGAAAGATGATGCTATGATGATAAAAAATATATATACAATGATGCTTTTAGGTGCCCTCAATAATGTAGAGTTCATTATTTCGCCCTTTCTATAATCATGCACTTTGGCATAATGTCCTCTTCGTCATGCTTATATCATGGGGCATAATAACTAGTGTTATATTTATATTGGATTGATTAGACTATGATGAGACTTATTACAATAATGATGGATTGAAAATAGAATACAATCATCATCCTCTATCACCTACCTAATCATCTCATCATCAAGTTGATCATCCCATACCACTCATCCAAAATCCAATCACTTCTCTTAGTCCTCATGTCAAACATTTAAGTCACATCCTCTATCTGACAACTAACATGTCTAACATCCATCATCATCATCTTCCTATAGTCTATCTTATCATATGTCATCTAGTATAACCTACATGGGACTAAGGTATTTTTATACAATGTAGGTAAAGCTTAGTCACATGGTGTGCCAGAGGTCAGCTCGATCACTCTTTCCTCTTTCCCTACCATTCCTCATCACATATATCTTGTTCTTCATCATCCTCGTTTATTACATAAATAAAATTATTGAGCTATAAATCATTAATCAATTGGTTTATTGATTAATCATCATCCCCATAATCATCTCCTTAATATTTTTGTTAATATCTTACACTTACTGATTGGGCCTGAAAAATCACAACATCCATTTTTTCTTCCATTAGACATCTATTATCATTGATTAGTTAATTCATCATTTAAAGTTTATTGTTTCTTCCTTCAATTAGGGTATGACCAAGACCGTAACTTTATTATTGTCTCTTGTTCCATTACATGTGTACTTATTAAGGGCATCATCACTATTTATCACATTGTGGCTCATTGATTTGATGTATTATATTCCAATTCTTCCCCTTCATCTTTTAGTCACTCAATCATATTATTTTCTCTCTCATCTCATTTCAGCTTTGAGCTACAAGCATTTTTAATCTTATCAATTCAATTATCTTATTTTTGCCCAATTCTCTCCCATGCATGCATTATTGATTGGGATATGTCAAAATTTCATGGCCTTATTTATCAATGATCTTGGTCTAAAACTCTCCCTAGCATGTGTCTTTACTTAGAATATGTTTAAATATTATAGCCTTTTATCTTATCATCATCATGTAATGGTTAATTCCCCATTAGGATGTGTTGACAACCATGACATAGTCATTTCCACTCCCTTGCATATGTCTTTTCTATGGGTATCATCCATTTTTACCTCATGATCATATCAATTTCAATTCATTCATCATCAATATCACATCTAACATCCCATCCCCTTGTCTACCCATCACATCTAACCCCTAATTTCTTATTTTAGAGTGGCCATCTATCTCCTTTATCCATGTCCCCTCGAAGGGGAATAATGTATCCATTAACATCATTTACTAAATTCATACATAAGTGTCTTTCTTCTTTGAATGACCATTACTCCTACTTCATCCACTTGAAATACCCTTTTAAAGAGGGGGAAAATGTATGCATCTAAATTTCCTCACTTAATTTATCGTCACTATTATTGTTATTGTTATTGTTATTGTTATTGTTATTGTTATTGTTATTGTTATTGTTATTGTTATTGTTATTGTTATTGTTATTGTTATTGTTATTGTTATTGTTATTGTTATTGTTATTATTATTATTATTATTATTATTATTATTATTATTATTCAAAACTAACATCATTAATTTCATCTAATTCATCTTATAATTTAACCCTCTTATATCCATTTATCTATCACCCCCCTTAATTATTTTTCATCTTATATCCTTATTCCTACCCCACAAACTAATTAATTCACTTAAGTCCCCATTATCCACTAACTAACCCCATTTGTCTAATATTTGGGAATTTAAAATTCCCTCCCACCTACCCTAGCCTATGAGTAGCCTCTCCTACTCCCTTAGATTCTATATAACCCCCTAATCATGTGACTAATCATCTACTAATTATAATTATACTTCCATGAAGACTATATAGGATTCTACATATATAATATTCCCTCCTCTAGAATCATCCAAGGAATTTTTAATTTCTTGAATAATTCTCCACCATCAATCTTCCTACACCAAAATTTGAATTTTAACCATTGATCTTCCCTCCTCCCACTCTATAAATAACCAACCCATACCCCATACAAAGTCCAATGATCAATCAAAAATATCATAAATATCCATAGCTGAATAAGTCCAATAAATACATGAATCCATGTTATCCAAGTATTTTGATCAAGCTAATATCATGCTGAAATTTTGAGTCTATTTGTAAGCAATCTCCATCTATAATCTTTAGTCTTTTTAATTAAATATTTATTGGCAACATTTATTTTTAGATTATAATGTTGTTTTAAATGTTCATTTTATTGAATTTTGATCTAATCATTTCTAATTGTAATGGTGGATTGTAGGTTTGGGTGTTTTGGATATAATTTGCATATCTAAATCAACTGTATAAATTTATCATCTCACAATTTAATCTTAATGTGTATTATAAACATCTTTGTCAGACTTGATCACTCTAATAAATAGGTAAATTATGACACATCCAAGACATGACAATAATTAAAGGAATAACAAAATCCATTGAACCTAATATTCAACATTGTTTCCTACTCTACTTGGTAGTTACAGAGTCATTACCCATGTACTCTAATAAGATGGATTGCTGACAATATGGAAATTTGGATACATTGTTATAGTCATAGTAGATCTATATTTAGTTAAGTTCATGTATGGACTTAACCCTATTATTATAATAATGATTAAAACAAGTCATTTAGTTATTAAGGGAGGGTATTATAATAATTATTTATATAAGCTTAATAACTTAATAATATTCTTGTATTATGGTTATATTGTTATAACCATATGGTTAGTGTGGTTATACGGGCTTGTATATATTTGCATTTAACATCAACCTTGTTACAACCTCATCCACCTTTTTAGGGTGCTTTTTACTTGCCTATTTATTAGGCTATCTTATTATGAATATATATCATGGATTCTTGTATTCATTCTTGTGTTATTGTAAATCTATATTATTGAGGCAAATAAATTTTTGAATTCCTTATTTCCTTTATCATCCATCGTGCCTAGAATATCCATTAACATGGTGTTTCTCTCTTTTCATGGGATTAACCAAAGTGTCAATGTTAATACAAAGGTTAATGCCATGTTTCTTACATCCCAATAGGCCACTTAAAACTATAATACTTTAAATCTTAACCAAATTATCTTACAAGAAATGAGTCAAACATCTAACATTCAATCTTATAATATTTATCAAATGGTCAAAAATTAAAAAATGACTTTTTAAAATGTAAAATATACCTTAAAATCTATAGCTGTGAGTGTATAATCCAAATTCCCTCCCCCAACCCCCCAAAGAGACACTTGCAAATATTATTCCATAACCCCCACTTCATAAAAAATCTATGAAACACCTTCAAAATGATCCCTTAGTCCCTTATAATTTATACATTGACATAGGTGGTATCACTCTTAATATCTCATATAATCCACATATCCTAGTTTACATTTGAAGGAATTCACTAACCTTTATAAAGACTATATTAAACTTAACACATTTGTAGCTACCAAAATACTTGTAAAGACATTTTTTTGTGATGATTTAGGATGGTAAAATCAACTAAGTTATAGCTCTATTTATATTTTGGAAAACTTACCTAATTCATTGGTCTAATATTTCCAATCAAACAATTTGCCTAAAAAACTCAACTCACTTTATCAATTGCAAACATGTATAAAATGAGACTACCTAAGCCTCTATCAAATGTTAGAAATCATTAGCCAACAAATTTGAGCACAATTTGATGGAAGGAAACACTTTCCACATTTTCACTAATATATTAATAGCCAAATAACAATACATTATTATGAATCTATCCAAAATCATTCTAGGAAGCCTTAAATCAATCCAAATGTCAAGATTAGCTTATAAGATAATTTGAGCCTTTGCAACCCAAGATTGGTACTCAAATTCTTATAAGAACTAATAATAATGTTACACATTATGGTGTATCTAATACTTATGATTATAAAATAACCATCAATTCCATTTTTCTAGGAAGCTCCAACAAAGCATATTTTTACACACCAATCAAATGAAGTCCCTCCTAGAATCCTCCTCCTCCCTCATATACCAATAATTATGAAATCTATTAGCCCTTTTCCTTAGTTGAGATTTGGAAATGCATTATCACCTAGAGATTATTATCATTCATGTCTTAATACTAATTAGTATGATCCTAATAAATTGTGTTGTTTTCACTCAAATTAGGGTCATTATTATGATACTTGTAACCAACTAAAACATCTATAATTTGAGTTATTACTTATTCCAAACTTTGATCATGAATTCATGATTAGAGAGCATCACCAAGCCTATGATAAGGAGCTAAGGCTCATGACTCCAAGGTTGAATGTGAATCACTTTGCCAATAAATTCTTACCTTAACATATATTCCAATCCAATTATTAATCATATTATAAATCAATAATCTAATAATAAAAATCAAACCCCTTCCCAACTAGCTGCTAATGTTTTTAAAACTAGTGTTAACCCCTAGTCTTCTAATGATGCAAAGAACTTGGTGAGCATGAACAACATGAATTGGTTATTTCCTACATTAATCCTTATACTATTAAGAATAATATACCTTATCCAACTTATATAATAATCCAAAATAATATTCAATCATTTTATAGCTATTAGATTTGAGGAAATCATCACTTTTATGCTTTTTTATAGTCCAAATATATTTGCCAACCTAATACAATTATTTTATTTCACAATTATATCATCCAACTTTGTAAATTATATTAATTTAACCACTTCACTTTATATTATATATTCCATCTCAGTACAGTATTTTATTTATATATCAGGTCCAACAGTATTAACCTACTTGGTAGAGTCTATTTCATTGATCAATTATGGTCCAAGTAGATTGGTCATCTTGGTACAATATATATTTTAAACTAGTTTAGTTACAAACGTATCTAAAAATTTATCCCAGTATATTTCATTCACCAATTTGGGTCCAACTATATAGGCCAGCTTGATATAGTCTATCATGTTAATCAAATCTATTTCAACTATATTATCTCCTAGTACACTCTATATTTTACCCAATTCTTATTCTACAACATTGTCTACCCCTTTATTTATGATGTATTTATGTTAGAAATATAACCTCCAAGATGATACAATTGGATTATTTTACGTCAACTATATTGGAAATACTAAGACTAGGTGCTCTAACTCCAAGTCAAATTCAATGAAGCCACATGGATTGCCTTGGTGCCTAGATTTCCTAAATCTAGTTTTATTTACTCAAAATGATAAAATTAAACATTATTTACACCACCTATACACACACACACACACACACATATATATACAAATATATATACATATACATATATATATACATATACATACATACATACATATATATATATATATATATACACACACACACACACATATATATGTATGTATGTATATACATATATATAC
This sequence comes from Torreya grandis, assembly GCA_037957365.1. NCBI lineage: Eukaryota > Viridiplantae > Streptophyta > Pinopsida > Cupressales > Taxaceae > Torreya > Torreya grandis. Next base: position 2,592,227 of record JARHVA010001628.1, read on the forward strand.
ATATACATACATACATATATATATATATATATAGATATATATATATATACATATACATATATATATACATATATATATATATATACACACACACACACATATACATATACATATACATATACATATATATATACATATACATATACATATATACATATTTATACATATATATATATACAAATATATATATATATATATGATAATATGGAAAGACCTCCTGCATGTTGAACTACTTATCTACAAACCTTCGTATCTCATAACACTATTCTTGGATACTTGGAGCTATGGTTTTCCACAACTTGCAAATGTGCAATTAAAATTGGTTTTACCTATTTATAGTAATAATTTAATATTATCAAACCTTAAGTTATTTACCTTGATATTTCATATTTTTTACATATCTTTTTTTCCATACATCCTTTTCACGAACGAAAATAAACCTTAGAATCTTGGTGAGATAAATAATTTTTAGGTGCTAACATAAAATTTTGAAAAAAAAAAAATTCTCTTATTTTTTTAGTCTACCTTTCACTCTTCTTGATGGTTACCAAATATTATTTGAAGCACATGTATCATCACATTTACAATCAGAAATATAAGTGAAGGCACATATATTTATTAATTTACTTTCAATTATTTCAACATTTCTTTTCATGTATTCTCTTTTGTGTTGCTATTATTCTATCCAAAAGCATCATCTCATGTTATATTATTGTGACATGTGATGAGATTCATTTGGGGAATATGTATACTCCTAATAATTATCACTCCTAACACTTTAGTGATTATTTTTCTTGTATTAGGAATGGGGTGGGATTGGCTCGTGGTACTTTACAATATATGTTTACATAAAAAATTTAGCATACCATCATTAAACTCATTATGACCTCTTCTAAGTGTCTATCCATATAATTTTTATGTAGATTTAATAGCTTCCATATTATTGTATTGACTTGGTTTATATATTATATTTCATACTTATGCTTACCTATAATGTATCAGCCAACCTCATATAGTAAATGGAATACTATCTTCTTTTATTTATATTATATCATCATATATGCTAATATATTGTGTAAGCTAACATATTCTAATTGTATCATCATGGCTTATACCTTAGCCTTAGATTTCAAGGTCATTTTTTTGTATTGTATTTGTACATATAACAGTCACATTTCATTATTAAAACATAATATCACATTCATACACTTTTCTTGCACTTGCATTTCTACTCCTAAGTAGTATTTGGAAGAGTTAGTGGATTAGAACCCTATCTTAGAGGTCTTGTATTATGGTGTCAATAAATCTCAATAGGAGAGTATTTTTGAGTTCCTAATTAAGTATATCAAGGTCTTTATCCAACCATTTTAGGTCTGTAACCTACAACATCTTGTATAAAGGGCCACTTGAAATAAAGGCAGATATTGAAGTGTCAATGGGTTTACCCAAAGATAAGTGTGTATATATATATATATCCCTATATTATTTTCCTTATTTACTAATTATATTATATATTTCTTGGTTTTTTTATTTTTGGATGTATGTGTGTATCATTTCCTATGTTATCCATTATATCAAATAAGTTGGTATAGATATGGATTTACTTATATTTCCATTTATCATCTTAGGTTTTATAGGCCCCCATTTGGTTGTAAATTACACCTTACCCTATTTAAACCACTTATAATCATTTAGTTTTATTATAAACGTATAATCATTTACTTTACATGAACCTTTAAAATTATTAAGAAATCACTTATCCATCATTGAATTCTAGTTACGTCTATACCCTATGTTATAGACTTAAGATTCAAAACCCTTTCCTATACCATTTTAGTTTAGATTATCCTATGCTAGGTCTATAGTTATTATAGATCCCTACCTGATCATCTAAGTATATCGAGGATCTATTATTATTACTTATTCAAGTCTTAGTCTATTAAGAGAGTGAGGATAGTTATAGATTATCATAGCATATACATATAGAATTCAAGAATACATTTGAATGTGAAAGATTGAGAATTATTATACTAATTTTATAAGTGGTATATGTTTAATATAGTAAGTACAATAAAGGGATGAGTTATCAAATTTTTGGGGTGAGTGTTTAAGTATGACTATATTTTAGAAGTGGATCTCAACTAAAATTAGGCATGTGGTTTATCTGGCATAGTAATCAATTCTCTTTTTAGGAAGGGTTGGTTCTAATGGATTTATTTAGTATCATTGGTTAATATTAACATGTGTTTGTTGGTAATGACCTATGAATAAATGAGGAACAATGAATTATAGACACTTGCACCTATCTCTTATTGCAATGTATTTATGATACCAAACCTTGATGATGTGCACAAATATCTAATTATTTTCCTTTGTGAGGAAATCTTAGGTGTGATTATAAGGGATATAACCATAAAAAATATAAGTTTAATGGAATGATATAACCCCAATCACCCTTGTTTAAGGATTGAATGTTTCCTATTTATCTGATAATGTAAGGAGGGAAATAAATCCAACAATAGTTCTCCTACCTAGTTTGATTTTGAAATTGTGTTCCTTAACTATATGTATAAAGTTAATGATTTGAATTTGATACTTGATAATGATTTATTTGACTTGGATTTAAAGTTATTCAAAATTGGTTTGTGGCTATTATTTTTCTCATTGTGTAATAGTGTATAGATATGTTCTAGATAAGTGTTAGGTCCTTTTTAATGAGACTTTTATTTGTTTATATAGTATTCAAATTGGGTAATTTCACATTACACTAATAATAAAGGAAAATGGGTTGACCTAAAGGATAGGTTTAATTTTAAAAATTAGCAGTTTCTTGACACAAGTCGGTATCAACTAAATTAGGTCAATATCAAGTAGCGATACTAACATAATCTAGAGAAATTAAATTTTGCATAGGTCAACTGAAAAAAGAGTCTAAATATGAATGTGTAGGATATTTAGAAATTTTTAAATAAACATTGAGGTTCTCATAGGTGTATAACAAAAAACTAGAAGGGTTGACTCTAAAGATAACATGTTAGTGTGAGATAATGGTGGATTGAGACATTATTTCTCAATTAATGTGTGGTAAATGTGTATCAAGCTTGTAATGTTCAACCACTAAAGACAAGGTATTAGTATCTAAAAATTCCCCCTTTATTATAGTAGTGGAACTTCTATATTAAAAGGATAAAATGTACCTTAGTGTGTACAACACACTTTTTATTTAGTATAGAACTCTAATTATGTAAGTCACTCAATATCAAAACTTACAAACATGTGTATTCAATGTCCATAGAATGACTATCCTAATCTAAAACTATATTTTTTTTTGAAACAACAAGGGATATAGTACACCTATGTTGGTGAAAACCATGTCTCCATTTCAACTTGTTGGAGATTATACTTCCATTTTGAAGCATTAGATAAACTTGTGCTTCAGTGAAAAATCACATGTATATTTGTGGTGATTGTGCCCCAAATGTGTCAAACTATGTAGGATTTTGTGTTTAGAAGATAAAATGTTTTGATCCTCATTAATCTGGGGAAATTATACAATGTACTAAAAAAATACACATGTAAACAGAGAACCATCATGCTAGGTTCACTCAAATAAAATGCATCCATAACTATATATGGATTATAGATTCAATTGTATAGTATCATTGAAGTTCATTGAAGTCCACTTTATTATTAGTGGTCCTTAGAATCACTCATCAACACATATTAGTTGTTTTATTTTATGGAAGTTGTAATGAGACTTTGAATAATTATATAATTTTGAAGATAAGCTCAGGCTAAATTTAGTGCATACTATTACGCTAATATTTATACTATTTTTATTTTTCTATTTAAATAATTCAAATATAAATAGTATGCATAAATACATTTATTTACAAGGAATATGTGACTAATTCAAGAAAGATTTAAATACATACAAAAAATTTGACGATAAATTACTGACTCAAAACCTTTCCATGGATTTATCTCTATTACATTTTTATCTTTTCTATTAAAAAATCATACTATATATAGTACTGTGAAGAGACTATGAATCTTTATTTTCATGACATTTCATTTTCAAGATCAAATAAATAATTTAAATTCCATATGATCCATGATTCTAAATGAGATCATATTCTATAAAAAATTATGGTAAGTCATAAACTTTTCACCTGTTTATATTACAAAAATGAATGAGATTTCTATTTCACACCTCCAAACTAGCACTTTCCTAGAGTTAAAGACTTATCTCAACCCAAGATAAATATGCTAGTAAAGTACCTCCAACTTGAATTAGGTGGAGTTTCAATAAGATTTTTTAATCAAGAAGCAATGGTCATAGTTTCTCTCGAAGTGTTTTTTATATAAACACTAAAATTTAATCAATAAGTGTTTGACAATGTTTAATCTTGACATCCTTAATTGACTTGGTCCATTCAATTTTCCATCAAATTGTAATCTTTATCAGATCCTTCACTATTTTACTTATCGTATTTAAAAAATTTAGAACATTATATATACATCCTTGTTCATCCATATTTAACTCACAAATTACTAACAAAATAGTTCCATCAATATTTGTTCTCTTAGGACACCACTACACTAGGTATATAGTGCCATACGTTGGTTATGTCCCCCTAGTGTGCCCTTGTCCCCTAGACTCCAATGGTCACTTTGAAAATTGGGAAAAATCATATCAACCTTCCTTTGGTTTTATCAAAGTTAGTTAATGTAAATATTTCAAATACATAAATATATAAACACATCATGACCATTCAATTCATTACCTAGATTCATCTTGAAATATTACTATACAAGCTACTACACATTGAGGAAAAGAACATTAATGCTTATGATTTCAATTTTGATCTATTATAATAGTCATATGCCAAGTTTAAAAATATTTTATTTTAGGTCAAAATAATTATTGTTAATAATTCAATAAATTTATCTAGTTGCACTCATATAGTTTCACAATCATGATTCACACATTCACCCTAGGTGAGATAACTAAATCAACCTAAGGTCCTTTTGGGATATGCATGTATAACTCATAATTACATGGGTTTGTTTTAGGATAGATTGACTATTACCCTAACCATATTCCTACTTTTGCATTTTATATCAATATAATTTTTATGTATAATATATGTTTTTATTATTTTAGTATTCTACATAGAAAAGTGGGACATGTAAATAGTTTTAAAACCTTCAAAGGATCAATAAATCATGTGTATAGTTAACTAGGATGTGATCATAATTAATGTATAAGTCTAAAATACATTAATGTCCTTCTAGTGTGGTTAGGTCATTATGTATTTGTAGATTTTTCTTTTGGATGTGACACAGTGCACATTTCCTTTTTATATGTTCCTAATCAAAATTCAACATGCATAATTAGCATACTATCAGTTTGAGTTGAGTATTTTTATAACATGTGAATTTATTATATTTAGCTTGTTTCCATTTTTGTATTTTTATATATTTTATATTTAGATTATATATATTTATTTATTCTCTAATATAAATCACTTTCTATAGGTTTAATTCTATTTAATCCAATTTAAATAACATTAAACATTTTGGTGAACCTGTAATTTTGTTTGAACACTGCTTGTTTTTTGCTTTATTTTTTATGGTTTAGGGTTTTATCTCAATTTTTTATTCCCCAAAAATAAATATAAATCTAATAGTCATTTAATATATTTGATTGTGTGTTATGTTAGGATTTCTCTTTGACCTAAGGGCTTCAAAAATTCTTGTCTCCTTACACAAAAATATTTTGATTTTATTTTCTATTACTTGATACTTGTTTTTATCAACTATCTTCCTAAAATTATAATGCTACCTAGTCATTATTATTATGATCTAAGAAGTGATGTGTTTTAGGGACACCATAATGTGAGAGATACTACCCTAATACTTAGGACATTATATAACACTAAACATAGATTTTAGTTTCCACGTACTTCGTGGTATATCAAAAATGCCTAGGGTCCCTTGTTTACACCATATTAATCCTATTTTAGTCATTTTATTTTTGATACACCTAAGATGATCATATCACCTATAGAAGTTACTCTCACTATACCCTAAAAATTGAGTTTGATGTGTTATAGGCATAGTTTAGTGTCTGTAGTTAGTGCTCTAAAATATTGAGTTGGCACTAATCTACAAATGAGAAAGTATATATTAGAGATCCCACATAATCATTCAAACCTTTTCCTATATCACCCTTATACCTACATTTTTTCTTGTATTGTATTCATAGTTATTAACATTATTGATTTTATGCCTTTAAGGCATGGTACAAGATTAACTGGTACTCTATTTTCATACATGTATCTTCCTTTTGTTTCTTTTGTAATACAAAATCATGATGAAAATGGAATTCACATTGAATTTGATACTGATAGTTATGATGAAGACTATGATGTAAAAAATGAACATGAAACTCATATTGATCCACAAGAGCTTGATGAAGTAGATAGGGGTCAAGTGCAATAATTATCTAAATTTTACATAAGTCTTCAAGATTACCTCGAAGAAATGAATAATATCATTAATATCCTTATAGAATAAAAAATTTAATATTAAGATAAATTGTCCACATCTTCACCACAAACATTACCTTTTTAGGTTGTCATATCCCATACTTACAATGTTGATACTTCCAATTTTGCATCCATTCCTACTTCTATACCTACAATTGCCTCCATATCGTCAAACCCTAGTTTGGTAACATCACTTATGCCCCTCTAGTTACCTCTAAAAATAATACTCTTGAGCATATAGTTCTTATTTTACAAGCTAAGTTCACTCAACTTGATAAAAACCTTTCTCATGTTTTACAAGATTCATGTTACTTGTTTCATAACCCTTTGCCACACTAAATTGTATATTATCCATTACCAGTTGGACTTTTGGCTTATAAACTTCTTTTATATAAAGGTAAAGGTTTTCCTAAGTAGCATTTGTGTGCATTTCATGTAATTTGTCTAGAATATGAAAATAATGATAAATTTTTGACAAATCTATGTCAAATAAGTTTCAAATAATATGCTCCTATATGGTTTTATGATCTTATACTTCAATTAGTAAAGGCTTTTAATATTTTTGCAAAATCAGTTTTGTCACATTTTTCTACTAATATTGGTTAGAAACTATCATATACACAAATTACAAATCTCAAAGAAGGATATAATGAAATAATCAATGAATATGTTCTAAGATACAATAATATTATATAAAAAATGACAAATCAAATGCCTGATAATGAGCTCTAATACATACTCAAATATTTCTTTCTCCACTCTAAGAGTCAATTATGTTTAATAAGCTAAAATATTTTTGATGAGCTATGCCATATAATCAAAGAATGTGAGGTCAAATTTATTGATTTTAATAAGCTCAAGTATACTTAAAATTCTCCTTCTACTTCAAATGTCAAGTTTCAAAGCAATCCAAATTATAAGAGCAAATCTAATGAAAGCAAGAATGAGTATAATATTACAATTAATTTTATCTTAAAACCACCATAAAATTTTCAATTATAATATCCACCAAGGAGGTAATTTACAAGGTTACCATCACCTCTTCATGTATTATTTTAAAATCTACTTGAATGCAATTTTATCACTCTTCACCATTGGAAGTGGATATGTCTAGAATATAATCTAAAAGCTTTGATGGAAATGCATTTTGTGGTTATCATAGATGTATTGGACATTCTATCAATTAATGTATGAACCTCAAGCACAAGATACACTATATTATTGGTGAGATCATTATTGATATTGAAACATCTAATGAAGAGGCTAAGCCACAAACAAATGAAAATTCAAATCTAAAAATGTTCAAGAATCCTTTTCCCAATCATGAAGCATGAGATAACAAAGCTAATTCTAAACTATATTATGAATATAATGATCATCCTACTCCCTCATCATATTATAATCCACATAATAGTATCATTGGTATAATAATTGACAAGTAAACATCACATCTTATGATCACATTTGATGATAGTGAAATGGTTGATGATGATTTAGATAAACATGCATTAATCATTCAAGCATATGATGATAATAAACCCATACATAGTGTTATGATAGACCATGGAATAATAAAAAAATGTGTGCACCATAACACTAATTCATTATCTTGGATATACTAGTAGATATTTATAAAAATCTTCTAGAGTTGTCAATGTATTTTATGTTCATACACATGTTACTCTTGGAGACATAGTACTACCGTTACAATTGGGAATTGTCATAGTTCCCATTTCATTATTATTTTTACCAAACATAGTGGTCTTTGACATGATATTACGATGCCCTTGGATACAAAATATTAGATCAATACCTTCTATAGTGCATAAATGTCTCAAATATATTCATGATAATCAAGTAGTCAAAGTTCCAAGAATCCATTAGGATTATCCTTTGAAACCAATGATGTTTATTATTCTTATAGTACTGTTGGTTTGCATAGTTATTGCGTGACATTGTAATGAAATAGTCTACATAACTATTCAGGAACATAATTTTCATATTTCAAATCATATACGCATGTAGGATGCAATTACACGTGAGTATATTACATAATCAGTTTATCCATCTACACAAGATCATATTACATAATCATTTATCCATCTACATATAAGAATACACATGAGAATATTACATTTTTATTTTATCCATCCACTTATACAGTTACACATGAACATAATCAGTTAATTCAAAAGAGCATGGTACATTCTCCTAAGTAGAAAGTGACACTCAAAAAGAGGTATTTATCTCCTAAGTACCCATTTTTTATTTATATACATTGACCACAGGTATATGTTATTACACCTTCTCCTATACACATGTAGATACATGCTCACATTGGTATATTAACAATGATTCATAGGGTTATATTACAACATATGATTCTTATTTAGATTTAAAGGCATGTATAGTTGGTACTTTTTCTTTATAAGAAGTCACTCCATATCATGACATGGGATATTAATACACATATCCTATCACTAACATAATTGATTAGCTATCTGCATATTCATTGTTATATAACTTATTTTATTTTACTTTGTTTTTACTTCTTATATCCCTTATCCAAACATTCTTTTATCCCTTATCTCTATTCTTGAGAACTTGCCCTCTTGATTTTCAAACCAATTCTAACAATCCAAAATAAACATCCTTTAAATATATGAATACACATTATTTATAGTTATCCACTTATTATTTCATACCCATACATGATATGGTTTACATTTCACTTACATTATCACATCTATACAATCTCCATGTGCACACATAGCTTCTTGCCCATTAGGGGCATCTACAATTTTATCAACATATATCTTTTGTGATACATTCATATAAATCATTCATGCATATATTATGGGAATTTCCTTTCCTTTTCCTCTCACTACATTCTATTCTTTGACACTTTATTTTAGTTTGTTTGAATCCCTCCCATTTCTTCTTTTGAAGCCTTGTTTCTTCCCTATTTTCAAGCTTTTTCAATATCAATATTTCAAATTTATATTTCAAATAATAAAATAATATAAAAACATTCATATATATAAAAAATACAAAAAAATTAAAATATTTTAAAAAATAAAAAATAATGACCTCTAAGCATTTATCTAATTTACTATTTTACTTTTTTCCATATGTTATCTATTTCATGTTAACTATATAGCATGTTTCATTTATGTTTAATACAAAATGATTTTCATGAGGTATGTAGTGTGATATAGGACATATTATTACATGTTTTTTGATGTTGGGATTCCATTTTTACCCATCAACATTGCTAATCTGGGGGTATATCTTCATTCTATGTGAACAATTCAACAGGTTATATCTAGCCACAAACTTTCTTCAATGCTTAGCTATATTTTATACAAATGTTTTTCTACTCACTCACACTTTACAGTGTGTTACAATAGATATAATATTTTATAAAAATGATGTGGATATATATTTTTAATGTATATTATTTTCATTTTATCTATGATTTTTTCTCATACTCTTACTTCATTACATGATAAGTTGGGACTTCCTTGATTATTGTGTGTGGCCATTGGCATTATGTAAAACATGTACATGTATCTTGATTTTATGGCACCATAATTCCATTCATATGTGGCCCTTAGCCTTGTATATTTTTTAAATTCATATGTCCTTTGTATGCAACCTTTAGGCCTTATGTGCCATATCATATGAAAAATTAGTAACTTTGTGTGACATTCACATGTCCCTTATATACATCCTTTGGGCCTTATTGTGCAATATTATTGACAATACTTATATGATAATTGATTATTACTATGGTTTAGTGATTCACATCACACATTTATATTAATTATTACTTATTCAATGGTGCCATGATACATATCATGTACATACTAAATTATGTGCTTCAAAGTATCATATATAACACAATGTTATGATTCAATAAAATTATCATATTCAAATGTTAGTACATTATTACATCTTTCATATATGTTGTAACTCTTATTTTTAGATAAGTTACTTGCATTTTATGTCTCTCATCTCAAAAGGGGGATCACAATATAATTGCTTTGAGCATTCAAACCCTCATAAGCAAAAAATTTCAAAATTATGACAAAATATAGTATGCAAATTTTCAAAATGATTCTTAATTTTAAGATTATGGGGGCATGTAGCATGCATGTGCACTAATCCTTATAGATAATTGAGTACATATTTACATACACTTGATTCATATAAATGGGCATGTATAAAATAGTTACAATTATAAGTTACAAGTTGTAAAAAAATGCAAGTTCAATAGGCACTCTATATTAATACAATATAATACAGGGGGCATGATATTAATTCATGTTCATGTTACTACATTTCAAGTTTAAAATATATGTTTTAATTTTTTTCAAATATAATCTAGATTCATTTGTATGGGTGTGATTTGTCTCATTTTATAAGTGGCCCATGTTAAAACCTAGTGATGCTCAACATTTGTGTTTGTACTTTAGTGAAACATGTACTAGTTCCACCTCTTCTTCTTATAAATATTACTCTAAGAGAGTTTTAAAATAAAATATTTTTGACTCAAGATATTTCACTGGTTTTAGAAATTGATATTTGATCACTCTCAATTCACCATAGTTTCAACATTTATGCAAATGCCTCAACAAGGGGGCACATAAACTTTTTCATTTTCAAGTTACAGGGAGATTATATTACATACTCTCTTAGGTGTATTCTTTCCTTTATCTCTTTTAAAATTTAAAATTATGACATTAATATTTTCAATTTATAAATATGGATAGTAAGTACTTTCATCACCATTGTTTTAGGTTTTGCATTGAGGTATCTTGCATAATAAAGCTTCACACCAAAGATAAAGTGTGTATAGACACTTAGGTTAGCATCTCCTTTACTATAGTAATATCACTTCATTAAATCACTATAATAAAGAGGGGGGAAATCAAACGCTAAAATTTTAGCTATAAGTGTTTGACAATGTTTAGTCTTGGCATCCTTACCTTACTTGGTTGATTTTCTATTCCATCAACTTAAAATATCTACATGAGCCTTTACCATTGTAATTATTGTCTTAAAAATGCTCAAAACATCATATATATCCATATTAATCCCTATTCACCTCATAAATTAATAAAAATAATAATTTTTGTAGTATGTGTTCTCTTGGGACACCACTGCACTATGCGGAAAGGGTAACATGCCTATCATGTACCCTAATGCACTCATATCCCCCGCACTCCAACAATAAATTTTAAAATTGGGAGCATTTCATGTTATCCTTCCCATGCTTTTATAAAATTCATTAAATATAAATATTCCAAATACAACAATATACACTTCAAGGCCACTCAATTCATTACCTAGAAATCATCTATAAATCTTACTCTATAAGTTACAGCACATTTAGTAAAAGAGAACTAATATTTATAAATTAAAACCTAATTTATTCTAATATTCATAGGTCAAGTTTGAAGCTATTTTATTATAGTTCAATGGCATCCATTTTCAATAATTTAAGTAATATATCTAGCTACATTCATACAGTTTCACATTCATGATTCACACACTCACCCTAGGTGGGAGAACTACCTTAGCCTAAGGCCCTTTTGGGCTATGTAGGAGTCGCTTAGATTGTGTAGAGTTTTATAAGGATACATAGTATATTAACCTAACACTATTAATTTTTTTGCATTTGATATCAATTTATTTTTTTGTAGGGAATAGGGTTTCATTATTTCAATTCTTCCACACAATAAGTCAAGACACATAGATAGTCATCAAACCTTCACAGACATGATCAAGTACTCATTTTGAGAAATTAATTAAGATGCAACCATAGTCAATTGACATGGCTGTAGTGTACTACTATCCTCCTAGTACAATCATGTTCCTATGTGTTTCCAAATTCTTCTTTTATATGTGGCATAGTGTAAAGGTTATCTCAATTTGTTCCTAATCAATATTCAACTTACACAGACAACATATAATCAGTTTGAGCCAAGTATATTTATAGATTGTGAGATTACTATTTATAACTCATTTCCATTTCTATAAAATTCTATATTTTATATTTAGATTGTATATATTTATCTATTTTTAAATATATATAATTTTATATATGTTTAATTCTATTTAATCCAATTAAAATAGTGTTAAATAGTTTGTCAGTTTTCACTTATTACACACTACTTAACAACCCTTTCATAGTTTCAAGTAGTGTATCAATCTACACCCTTTATGGGTTTTCAATAGGTTGGAATAATAAAGAGGCTTCCCTTTATGGGTTTTCAGCCTTCCTCACTCCATTCTCAAAGCTTCTTATCTACAAAAAAATATCATTTTCGAAATTTGATCAAAATTCTCAAGGTTGTAATATCTTACTATGATAGAGAAGACATAGTATATGAAGTTATGGAAGTGTTAGCCTGAGACAAATACACAAAAATTAATGAAATTATATATGAGGTTATAGAATTTGATGCTAAATTAAGTGGATATAGAGGAGGAGGTTGCATTACCTAAGAATCCTTCTTTGCATGAATAAGATTTATAAGCTTGGTAGGTGGAATTTATTAGGGTTCATCGATGATAACCTAGACTGATTTGTAAAAATTGGTCAAATGTTCTTTGTATGTTTGCTAATCTACTAAGACATCCCTGACCATGTTGAATAATGTGAAACTAATGGCTTATATTTTCATGATGGTTTAGATGTCATCAACAGTTGCACCTATAATAGTTATCTTATGTTTTGCAACCTTATATTGTATGTCTTACATGATATATCTAAATATATTGACATACATTTATTTTTTCACACATGAAAATGTGTTGTGAATCATATATTAGTGTAGGTTTTTATTTTTCCTTATTATTTAATTAGGGAAATTATATATTTGTGCATACATGGAGTTTTCCTACATTTGTGGGATAGGCTAGCTTATGTGGAGATGTGTGTCATATATGTGTCATAGGTGTCATAAGAATGTCATAAGTAACTCCCTTGATGGGAGTTACTTCTCTATTCTTAGCACCTTGTCACCACCTTTCATGGAGGAGTTACAGTCTATTCTTGGGGTGCCTTGACCACCTTTTGTGGAGGAGTTACTTATGTGCTCTCCTATATGTATTCTTCACTTTGGCCATCTCATGTTAATTAGATATTGAGTTTTCTCCTATTTTGTCTTGTGAAATTTATCTTCTTGTATAATTTCAAATTGTTTTAGCATCTATGTGGTGTGTACTTGCTTCATCTCATGTGATCACATCTCCATTGCATTCACATTATCCAAATTCTTGCAACAACTCCGATATGGTATCAGAGCCACTCCAGTAATCATGTGTCTAGTTATGTTATTAGTTTATTCTGAAATTCTTACTTTGCTTCCTTAGTAGTTTTTTGTTTAACTCCATTGTATTTGAGAGTTTTGGTAGAGTTTTTTCAAAACTCATGCAAATCCATATGAAAACTTGTTAAAAAAAATTACTTTTGATTTAAAATTTGCCAAGAAATCTTGTATAGATCTGTTGTGTCTTTAGCAAGGCGATGCAATTCCTTTTTTTTTGTCATTCTGCAGGAAAAAAATCTCCGCACATCTAGTTTCTTCTCTTGGACTCCACTTTCAGCTTGGGGCATCTCTCCAAGAAGCACTTTTGCATGTGGAGGTCCATGTGAGGCATCTGGTAGGGTGAGATATGCATGGAGCAGGACTCCAGCAAGGCAAAACGTAGCTGTACGGCGTCCAGGGCATAGGTGCGTAGTGAGGTAGTGATTAACACTACTTGTTATGCACTGAAGTTAAAACATGGTCTCTTCCCTGCTGTACGTTGAAACTTCAACTTGTCTCTTCTCTTCTCTACTGTTGTGTGTTGAGAGGTCTACAAATTCATTTTCTTTTTTTTGCCCAGCAAAATCAGAACTATTTTTTTTAAAATGGCGCCCCTTCCTTGCTTGGTGTCCCATGTGGGCCCTTAGACACTTGGCATCCATCAAATTGTCTTTTGCTTTATTGTTTTCATTTAAAATTGACTTGTTAAAAAAAAATCAATCAATTTGACTGAATATTAATTTTTTTAGACAATTTGATAATTTGGGGGTTTAGATTTAAACTTGTATCTTTGTCTGTCGAAGACGAAGGGTGAGGCCCAGGATGGCAGGAGGCCAACTCCCCCTCAAAAAGACCTCCTTTGGATTCCTTACTCTGTGTTGAATCTAATGAGTGGTTGGAAGGCCACTTTATCTCTCAAAACAAGCATTTTTTTAATGTTTTAGTGTTTTTTTTGCAAAAACACTAGTTTATGGGAAAATTGAACCTTTAAAATCTTACAAACAGTAGCTCAGATTTGGGTGCCATTTTTTACAAAAGTGTTTGTAATTCAATTCTTCATAGTGTAGGCTTGTTATTTGTAAAAAATGCACTAGTTTATAAAGTGCCTAAAACTTGGGTCTCTCGAGACGTATTTTCGGCTGAGTCTGACGTCCTGTTTGTTTAAAAATTTTGAACTAATTGCTCTAAGATGCATTCTTAGCTGAGCCCAATGTATTTTGAGCATGAACTTGCATATTTGAGGGGGGGCTCAATATTTCAAGGGGGTGTGATTGCTTTTCACAACTTGCAAATCTTTGCTTTCATTCTCCTTTCTGCATAATTTCACAACTTGCAATCAACACAACTTCACCTAAATTCAGCTTAAAATGGATTCTTTTCAACTTAAACCCCTAACACCCTTCAACTATCATGAATGGAAGGTTAAAATTTCAATCATTCTTAGAAGCAAAGGGTTGTATAAGATCACCATGGGTACTGAAGTAGAACCCAACACTGATGCTGAAAAGGTCAAGTGGTACAATTGTAGTGATGAAGCCTATGGATTACTGAGCTTATCCATGTCTTCAGAACTTATCTTCCATTTAGAAACCTCCAAGACTCCCAAAGACATATGGGACACCTTAGAACTCTTATTTGAGAAGCTTGATGAGATGAGAGGTCATGAGCTCGAAAATAAACTCATAAGTCTAAGTCTTAGAAAATTTGACACCCTACAGGACTTCTACACTAAGTTTAAGGCCCTTAGATTGCAATTAAAAGAATGCAGGATAGTGAATAAAGATGATCAACTTATCCTTTCTATTCTTGTAAAGTTAGGTCCAAGCTATTCAATCTTTGTCTCCACTTTTCATGCCACAAAAAGGGCCCTTGGCACTACATGGAAAATGCCTTCTTTAGATTCATTCATTGCCGACTTGACTAGGGAGAAAGATAAAATAATTCAACTGGGCACAATGAAGTCTACTCAACCCCAATCTTTGATAGCTAAAAATGATAAGGATAAGACTTCAACAAAGGAGAAGAAGAAAAAGAACAAGGACCAGGACCAGGAGAAGAAGAAAGAAAACAACAATCCTGCCAAAAACAACACTGAGTCTTCCTCCTCCAATGTTAAATCTAAGAAGGAGAAGGTTAAGTGTTCCTATTGTAAAAATACAAGGCATGATGAACACAAATGCATGAAGAAACAAATAGATCACCTAACTCATCTTCTATAGAAGCACAACATAGGTGTTCCTAAGTCCATCAAGCAAAATTCATCTACCCAAGATTCTACCAAGGCAAAAGGCAAGGGTAAGGAGAAAGAAAAGGTCAAGGCCCTTGTAGCTACTATATCTTCTACAACATCATGGGTCATTAATTTGGGTGCTTCTCACCACATGGGCTCTTCACTAGTTGAGTTTTCATCTTTAGAGCCTTGTAGCATGACTTCAATTAGTTTGGGTGATGACACATCAGTTTCTGTTGCAGGGAGAGGGTCAGTTGAAATGGAAGGAGGAACATTCAATAATGTTCTAAGTGTTCCTTCTCTTTCAACCAATCTCCTATCAGTGTACCAAATCACTCACATTGATCAGGGCATGAGAGTTAAGTTTTCACCAGATTTAGTGGCTATCAGGGAGTTGCATAGTGATACTACAGTGGTAGTGGGTAGGGCAGATCACCAAGCAAGGTTATACACCTTCTCACATTTTGCACATGATTCTTCTCCAATAGCATTGTTGACTCATTTAAATGGAGTTAGCAAACTATGGCATAAGCGGTTTGGCCACCTTAACTACCGCTACCTTGAGCAACTTTGCAAACATGACATGGTCATTGGCTTGCCTCATGTCCAATTTTCAAAAGGACTTTACAAGGGGTGCTCACTTGGGAAGCATCTTGAGCAAAATTTGACAAAGGTAAAGCTTGGAGGGCTTCACAACCTTTGGAGTTAGTCCATAGTGATGTATCAGGACCCTTTCCCAAACCATCTTTCACAAGGGCCAAGTACATCCTCACTTTCATTGATGATTTCTCTAGGTACACCTGGATATATTTTCTCAAACAAAAGTCTGAAGTGTTTGAAAATTTTCTAGACTTCAAGGCTCTTGTTGAGAAACAGAGTGAGAAATCCATCAAGGTTCTTTGAATTGATAATGGAGGGGAGTATGTCAGCATCAGGTTTGAGCAATTTTGCACCACAGAGGGGATTGATTTGTAGCACACATTCACTTACAGTCCTTCATAGAATGGGGTTATAGAATGCAAAAATAGGTTCTTGAAAGAGATGGGTAGATGTATGATTCACTCCAAATCTTTAGCACCACAGTACTGGGTCAAAGCCATCAATTGTGCTTGCTACATTCAAAATAGGGTTCCTCACAAATCTTTGAAAGGGATAACACCTTTTAAAGCTTGGCATAAAAGGAAACCTGATGTTTAATACCTTAGAGTTTTTAGATCCCCAGCCATGGCCCACATTTTGAAGAAGAAACACAAAGCTATGGAACATCAGTCCAAGCCTTACATCTTTGTAGGATATCCAGATGGTATTAAGGGGTATCATCTTCTAGATCCAGTCACTCATGAGTTGTTCAACGAGAGAAGTGTCCATTTTCAAGAGAGTCCTAGAGACTCAACACTTGACACTTCTTCTCCCTCATCGGATCTACTTCTTCATGATGATTCCTAATCAGATTCAGATCAGCCACAGCAGGTTCTCAAGCCAAAAACATCTTCTTCTTCTTTGAGTTTAGACAGCAAGGATAGTGATGCAGAGTCATCCACCTCTAGTTAGTCAGAGGATGAGGAGTTAGTACCTGACTCGCCCACTTCTGGGCCACTTTGGGCTAGACAGACACTTGAGAGTGTTGGCACTTGGGTAGGAGATCCTGCAAATGATAGGCGTACTAGGGGAGATTTTTAGAGAGATCCACATGCCTTCTTTGCTTTAGTTTTAGATCCATAGACTTTTTGAGAGCCATCTGGGGTACCTGAGTGGGATAGTGATATGGAGGAAGAATATTCTTCCTTAATCAAAAATCACACTTGTTGAGTTATGGAGCTAAAAGCTTCACTAATGAGCTAGCACAGTAACTGTCATCGGTCAGAGCCAATCGACATCGGTTATGGTCAACCAACATCAGTCATATTCAAACACACAATCGACTGGCATCAGTCAAAATTAGTTAGGGGTCGACCAACATCGGTCAGGGGTCAATCAGCATCAGTCATCTGTAGACTGACACCGACTTCTGTGCATTTGCATGCATTTCCAGAATTAAATTTGTTCTAATTTTAGATGAATAGTTAGTTCACATGTAAAGACTAATTTTAGTCTTGACTCTATTTTTATAATTATTGTTTGCCTTGGATCCTATTTAAGAGACCCATGGGGTAGTATTGTAATTAGGATGAGATCCATAATTAAAAGGAAGAGGGAACAACTCAGTAATTGAGTTGGTTGTAATTGAGAGAGAGAGAGAGAACTCTTGAAGGAGAATTATTGTACATCTATGAGGTGTGAGGAGAAAGAGATTTCTTCATTGTATTTCCTTCTAGAAGAGTTTAATATAGATTGTATTATTTCTCATATCTTCTATTATTTGTTGTTTCTGATTTCTAGTTACTTATCACTTCTGGTTTAATTTTGTGTTTAATTGCATATACAAAAGTAATCAATTGTATTCTAAGATCTTGAAAAGTGGTATCAGAGCTTTGTGTATATACTAACAGCTGGTATCAGAGCTCTAGATCCTGACAACTGGTATTAGAGCAGGTTATTGTTTATTGATTATAAGATTCACTCATAGGGGTTTCTGATTGAGTGGGAGTAAAGCAATAGTAGAAGAAAGTAAACTAAGAATGGAGAAATTCAATGGCAAGAATTATCAATTATGGAAGATGCAAATTGAAGATTATTTGTATCAGAAAGATCTGTACTTACCATTGGGTGGGGTTTCAAGGAAGCCCACAGATATGGAAGATGAAGAATGGAATGTTCTTGATAGAAAGGCTCTTGGAGATATAAGGCTGAGCCTGGAAGCTTCTATGTTTTCCAACTTATCACAGGCAAAGACAATGGTAGAGTTAATGGATACTTTAGTAAATTTATATGAAAAACCCTCAGCTTCAAATAAGGTATATCTTATGAAGCAATTATTTAATTTGCAAATGCAGTAAGGTGGATCAGTATCTAGTCATCTTAATGATTTCCATGGAATTATAAATCAGTTAAATTCAGTCAAAATAGTTTTTGATGATGAAATTAAGGCTCTCTTAATCTTATGCTCTTTACCTGAAAGTTGGGATAGCTTGGTAATGGCAGATAGTAATACTGCATCTGCTTCAAATATATTAAAATTTGATGATGTTGTTAGTGTAATCTTGAATGAAGAAATATGCAAGAAAAGCATAGGGGAAACATCAGGTAATGCTTTAAGTTTTGAAAGTAGGAGAAGGTAAAGAGAGAAGGGCAAGAAAGGGAAATCAAGGTCAAAGATGGGAAGGAGATCCAAATCCAGAAATGGAAGAATAACCTACTGGAATTATGGAAAGAAAGAGCATGCAAAGAAATATTGTTGGTTGAAGGATAGCAAAGAAGATCAGCATGAAGGTAATAAAGAAGCAAAAGATGTAGGTATTGTTGCACAGGTTGCTCTTACACTTTCTTTGGATAAAAAGGTAGAATCATGGGTTTTAGATTCTGGTGCCTATTTCTATGCAACCCCAAATAGAGAATTTTTCAATGATTATATCCATGGAGACTTTGGAAATATTTATTTAGGGGATGATGAGCCTTGTAAAATTGTTGGAAAAAGAAAAGTGTAGCTGAAATTGCAGAATGGCAACACATGGGTGTTGAAGGATGTCATGCATGTACCCATCCTAAAGAAGAATCTGATTTCCAAAAGAAATTTGGGTGATGAGAGTTGCACAGTAACTCTCACAACTGAATCTTGGAAAGTTTCCAAGGGTGCACTTGTATTAACCAAAGGTAAGAGAGTAGGTACTTTATCTATCTACTTGTATTACTGATTATTCTCATTCTATTTTATCTACTTCAGATCTAGATGCAAAGTTGTGGCACCATAGGCTTGGTCACATGAGTGAGAAGGGAATGAATGTTCTTAAGTCAAAAGGTAATCTTTCAGATTTGAAAAGCATAGATCTAAATTTTTGTGAGCATTGTATTTTTGGGAAACAGAAGAAAGTGAGGTTTCTAAAAATTGGGTCAACAAAGAAGAAGCACAAGTTAGAGCTTATTCACACAGACGTGTGGGGACTAGCTCAGGTAGCTTCTATTGGAGGATCACAGTATTATATTTCTTTCATTGATGATGCTACAAGAAAGGTATGGGTTTATTGCATAAAGAGAAAATCTGATGTTTTTGACACATTTAAGAAATAGAAAGCTTTGGTTGAGAATGAAATAGGTTTGAGATTGAAGTGCCTTAGATCTGACAATGGTGGTGAGTACTGCAGTAATAAATTCAATAGTTATTATTCTATGAGTGGAATACGCAGGGAAAGGATGGTTCTAACGACACCTCAGCAAAATAGAGTTGTTGAAAGGATGAATAGAATAATAATGGAGCGTGCACAGAGTATGAGGTTGCATGATGGTTTGCCCTTATAATTTTGGGTAGAAGTTGTAGATACTATGGTTTACCTGATTAACAGAGGACCTTCTAGAAGAGGCATAGATAGGTAAAAAGGTGGATCTTTCATTTCTCAAGGTTTTTGGTTCTGAAGCTTTTGTGCACATTGATAAAGAAAATAGAAAGAAGTTGGATGCTAAATCTATGCGGTGCACTTTCATAGGCTATGGTTTTGGAGATTTCAGATTCTAGTTGTGGAATTTAGAAACTAACAAAATTATTAGAAGCCATGATGTAGTTTTCAATGAGAAGGTGATGTACAGTGATCAGATCAAGAGGCTGAATAATTTTGAGTAGGGCAATCTTGATTTGGATGAGGCTATGATCTAAAATGAGCTCATAGGTAAAAATTATCACTCACAGGAAAATATAGAGACTGACATCAGTCAGGTAGAAACTGACGTCAATAGTCAGATAGAGATCGATGTTGATTAGGTGGAAACTAACGTTGGCATTTATGTGGAATCGACATCGGTTGGGTGCAGACTGACATCGATCAGAGATGACCGGGATCGGTCACTGTCAGGAAATTTGGGCAGACAGCAAGCTGTCAATGAGTCTCAAATGCCCAAAAGGAGGTCTGAAAGGGTAAGTAAACCTCCAATTCATTATTCCCCTTCTTTATACTACTTGTTGCTCACTGATGGTGGAGAACTAGAAAGTTTTGATGAGGTAATGCAGGTAGAATCTAAAAAACAGTGGGAGCATGGCATGAATGAGGAAATTAATTCCTTGGAAGAGAACCATATGTGGGATATGATTGAGTTACCAACCAAAAAGAAAGCACTAAAAAATAAATGGGTTTACAGGTTAAAAGAAGGAGAGAATGGACATGTGAGACATAAGGCTAGGTTGGTATGTACTAGACTAGATATTGCCCAAGTAGTGGGAGTTGTCAGTAAGTTTATGGCCAATCCAAAAAAAGAACACTGGAGATCAGTTTAGTGGATTCTCAAATATCTGAGTGGGACCAATAGTAGGCATTTATGCTATGGAGGGTCAAACACTTCTCTACATGGGTATGTAGATTCAGATATGGCAGGTGACTTGGATGGCAGGAAAAGCACCACAGGATATGTGTTTACTGTTGGTGGAATGGCAATTAGCTGGATTTCAAAGTTGCAAAAGGTTGTTGCCCTGTCTATTATAGAGGCATAATACATTGCAGTCACAAAGGCTAGCAAGGAAATGATTTGGATGACTTGGTTCATGGAAGAGTTGGGAAAGGAGCAAGAGAGTTACAAATTGTACAGTGATAGTCAAAGTGGAATTCATTTGGCAAGAATTTAGTCTTTCATTCAAGAACCAAACATATACAGCTTACGTACCACTTCATTAGATAGGTATTGGAGGATGGACAGTTGAAGCTAGAAAAGATCCATACAAATAAGAACCCTGCAGATATGTTAACAAATCTGGTAACAAAGGAGAAGTTGAATCTTCATTCAACTTTTGTTGGTCTTCAAGATTGAACTTGAAGATGGAGAAATAAGCCAGAGATGTTTAGAGGATGTTGTTGTATAGGTATAGGTGCAGTTGTTTATCTCTAAGTGGGAGATTGTTGAGTTGTGGAGCTAAAAGCTTCACTAATGAGCTAGCACAGTAACCGTCATTGGTCAGAGCTAACCGACATTGATTATGGTCGATCGACATTAGTCAGAACTAGTTAGGGGTTGATCGGCATCGGTTAGGGGTCAGCCAGCATCGGTCATCTATAAACCAACACTGACTTCTGTGCATTTGCATGCATTTCTAGAATTAGATTTGTTCTAATTTTAGACACAGTTAGTTCGCATGTAAAGACTAATTTTAGTCTTGACTCTATTTTTCTAATTATTGTTTGCCTTGGATCTTATTTAAGAGACCCATGGGGCAGTATTGTAATTAGGATGAGATCCTCAATTAAGGATTAGATCCTCAAAGGAAGAGGGAACAACTCAGTAATTGAGTTGGTTGTAATTGAGAGAGAGAGAGAGAGAACTCTTGAGGGAGAATTATTGTACATCTATGAGGTGTGAGGAGAAAGAGATTTCTTCATTGTATTTCCTTCTAGAAGAGTTTAATACAGATTGTATTATTTCTCGTATCTCCTATTCTTTGTTGTTTCTAATTTCTAGTTACTTATTACTTCTAGTTTAATTTTGTGTTTAGTTGCTTATACAAAAGTAATCAATTGTATTCTAAGATCCTAACAAGTGGTATCAGAGCTTTGTGTATATACTGACAGTTGGTATCAGAGCTTTAGATCCTGACAACTGGTATCAGAGCTCTAGATCTTAACAACACTTGGGATTTGACTTCTCTTCCTAAGGGAAGAAAGATGGTTCAATGTAGGTGGATATATCAAACCAAGTTTGCAGCAGATGGGTCAGTTGATAAGTATAAGGCATGATTGGTCACCAAGGGTTTCTCACAGGTGGTAGGCATTGACTACTCAAAGACCTTTGCACCCATTGCAAAGATGACTTCTATCTGACTCACCTTGGCTATTGCTGCAGCACATGGTTGGGATGTGCACCAGATGGATGTGAAGAGTGCCTTTCTTCATGGAGACCTAGAGGAGGAGATCTACATGGAGCAGCTACCAAGATTTGTTCAAGATTCTTCCTTAGTATGCAAACTTAAGAAATCTATCTCTGGCCTCAAATAGGCCCCTCGAGCTTGGTATGCCAAGATGGATTCCTTCCTTCTCATAGTGGGTTTCACTAGGTGCCATTATGACTCCAATGTCTAATTCTTATGACAAGATGATTCACTCCTAATTTTGGTTCTATATGTTGATGACCTTTTGATCACCGTGAGTTCTTCATCGGCTATTATAGTAGTGAAGGCATCTCTCCAGGATAGATTTGACATGACAGACTTGGGTTTGTTGCACTACTTCCTTGGCATCGAGATCTCACAGTCAAATTCAAGGATCTTTCTTGCATAGCCTAAGTATGCTCTTGACTTATTGGCTCAATTTCACATGGCTAATTGCAAGCCATCTCTGACTCCCTTTCTATTAGGAGTCAATCTTGAGGCTGACTATTCTTCACCATTGGTTGATGCCACTCGGTATCGATAGCTTGTTGGTAGTCTCATCTACTTGACTCACACCAGGCCCATCATATCATATATAGTGGGACTTGTCTCCAGATTTATGCAGGAACCTCATGAGCTACATTGGAAAGTAGCTAAGAGGATCTTGCATTACATATAGGGTTCACATAGATATGGGATTCATTACAGATTTGGCATAGAGGTTGACTTGGTTGGATATACAGATTCAGACTGGACTAGAAATTCATAGACTCGCAAGCCCACTTTTGGTTATAGTTTCTCTCTAGGTTTGGGTCCTATTAGTTGGTCTAGCAAGAAGCAAAATGCTATTGTTATATCATCCATAGAGGTAGAGTATAGGAGAGTTGTTAATGCAGCTACTAAGGCTATTTGGCTTCAAGGGATTCTTTTTAAGGTTGGCATTCTTATCAAGTATCCCACCATCATTTAATGTGACAACCAGAGTACCATTCAGATTTGTAGGAATCCGGTTCAGCACCAGCAGACCAACCACATAGAGATTCACATGCATTTCATTTGGGAGCTTATTCATAGTCAGGTCATTGACTTAAAGTTTGCCAGTATTTAGAGTAGGTTGCAGACATATTCACCAAACCTTTCACCGAGAGCAAGTGCATTCATCTATGAGCTCTTCTTGGGGTGTGGTCTACATCTACAGTAGCATCATCTTCAGGGGGGGCCTTTTGGCCTCTTCATTTCTTTTATGTCTCTCTTTTGGGGGGGGAGTTTTTTCCTATGGGTTTGCTCCTTTTCTCTATCTTATGATAGATTGCATTTGTACATGGGTATCTCATTAGGCCTAGTTGTTGGGACCCATTTTATATTTCCACACTGCCCACCTAAGCTGCACTTATGGGGGGTATTAGTGTAGGTTTTTATTTTTCCTTATTATTTATTTAGGGAAATTATATATTTGTGCATACATGGAGTTTTCCTACATTTGTGGGATAGGCTAGCTTATGTGGAGATGTGTGTCATAAATGTGTCATAGGTTTCATAAGAATGTCATAAGTAACTCCCTTGATGGGATTTACTTCTCTATTCTTAGCACCTTGTCACCACCTTTCATGGAGGAGTTACAGTCTATTATTGGGGTGCCTTGACCACCTTTTGTGGAGGAGTTACTTATGTGCTCTCCTATATGTATTCTTCACTTTGGCCATCTCATGTTAATAAGATATTGAGTTTTCTCCTATTTTGTCTTGTGCAATTTATCTTCTTGTATAATTTCAAATTGCTTTAGCATAGATGTGGTGTGCACTTGCTTCATCTCATGTGATCACGTCTCCATTGCATTCACATTATCTGAATTCTGGAAACAACTCCGATATCATATCCATATACCAAGTGTGCATTCTAAACATGATATTATCTCTTAATTTGAGGGATTCTTAAAAAGCATTGTCCATTTCAGTAATTGATGCTTAAGTCTCCATTACTGCCTTTGATTAGTCTGTTAGGGAGAGATCTGACATAGTGTCCTACCATCAATATTTAATTTGGTCCTTATAGTATAGAATATTCATAGAAATTTATCTATCCTAAATCAAAGTGTCATATAGAACCTACTTTTACTCCTCTAAAAACTCAAATATTGTGTTTGTCTCACTACATAGTTTTTGGACTTGGAATTTGATGTTATCTAGTCTTTTTGTTGTGGCCCAATACTTAGTCAACCTAGTGAGAATAATAATAATTTTTTTATATTTTGACATGAATTGGTCACCAAAAATATATTGGACTAATTTCAAGAAGGTGTCATCAATCAACTTATGTGTTTCAGTAAATCACTCTCTTGTAGCTCAACATTTGCCTTGTCCAATTGAGTATTTAATTGCTTGATCTTAGTTACCTTCCATGTCATAAATGTTTGATATGTACTGACACCTTTTATCTATGTTTTAAATGACAAATACAAAGAATCAACATAAACTTCATGGCCAAAATTACACAGGGCTATCTAGGTCATAAAAGATAGGGATCACTGGTTGTTGCCTTATATGTGTAACCATAAGGGTGAAAGTGGTGCATGCCAATGATGACATTTGTATATCCATCCATTAGTATCTACTTGACTCTAATTTTTCCTATGAGGTTTCATCATGTGCTTTTCCTTATGTTGACTTGAATCCATAAAATTTCTAAATGGTTGTGGTTGTGATTCAACTACTATAACTTGTGTCATTATGGATCCTTGTTGTTACTACTACACTAAAGTTGTTTGTCCTACTGGCACGTGGACTTATCCTAGAACTACCTGATTCACCCTCATAGCCTTTTCAGGCAACTTTTTTTCATGTTCCTTGGTAGTCATAAAAATTTTATGGCATAATATTTTGTCTTTTTTCCTTTGATCTTCATACTTACGACAGTCTTATTTATGTTTGTTTGGCGTATTTGGCTACTTTTTTGGACTCAATATTATTTTATTACTCTTTTTCTCTCATAGATTTTTAGTTTTCATGATTTTTTTAATGGAGTAATGTATCCTTTTTCTTCTAAGCCTTCTCCTTTATTTTTTTCTTTTCTTTTTCCATATTAGCCTTGGCAAGATCCTGTGTTTGTTCCTCTACTTGAGCCTATGCCTCAGGTTGATTGGAATGATTCTACCCAGAAGGTTGATACAATGGTGCTTATTTTATTTATGCATATCAATATAGAGACTCGATAGTTTTTGAAACTAGAGGATTTACTTGTACAAGTGTGGATGAATATGATAAAAGTAGGGGTGAGACTAGTGGATAAGATGATATTTTCACATAGTGCTTGGGCATGGTAAAATTTGGGTGCAAAGAGGGAAGTACCAATATTTTTTTTCATTTCCAAGGGTGGAACTTAGTTCCTATTAGTTTTGGTTGTGATTCTACTATTTCTCTTTGTGAACTTGAAAATGCCTCCATCCACTCTAAAATGGTTAGGTGAGGTCGAGCAACTCCAAGTGTGCAAGCTTTCTACATTAATGGTTTGAAGGGACTATATTCTTCCTTGTTGCTTTCCACCAATAAAAAATTCCCATGAGACTTTCCATTTTTGTGGGGTAATTTCTACTCAATGTTCCTATTATGGCCAACATACCCCCTTTTCTCGAAATAGGGGACCCTTCTATAAAAAATTATTAAGCCAATGCTCCCAAGTCCTTTCTTTTATTCTTATTATCTTTACCTTAACCAGATACTTGGATTTTTTTGTCACCCTAATTTCCCTAAGAAATAACAAGCCTCATTTATTTTTATGACTAAGGTAGACTTGTTCCTTTAAGGATTTAGGGTGCTAACATTGCAGGTTATCTTTTCAAAGAAGTCCTTTGAGTCTTGTTCCTTTCCCAAAGCAATGGACCCAATACCCTTTGTGGCAAATATAAATATTAATAGTAGATGGGTAAATTATTAATGTATTATGTGTCTATTTTATTTTTTACTTAGTTTTTATGTGGGTTTTATAAGGGAAAATAGACAACTAAGAGGGTTCCACATTGTTAGTTGTTAGAGAGGCCAGTCCTCCAAACCTATTAGATATGTCTGAACCTAAGAGAGCCTGACCCACTTAAAGGGTGACACATCATTAGTTGTCAAAGTGGCTAGTACCCTAGACCTATTAGAGATTTTATATCCTTAAATATCCTAACCCACTTAAAGGGTGCCACATTACCAGTTTTTAGAACATATAGTCCCCCAAACCTTTTAGAGATGTCAGAGCCTAGGAGATCATAGCCCCTTAAAAGGGTGTCATGTTACTATTTTTTAGACCTGTCAAAGATGTCGAGGTTGGGAGAGATCAACCTAATTATAGGGCACCACATCACTAGTCCCCTAGACTTGTTAGAGATGTCAGAGCCTGGGAGAGCCTAACCCACTCAAAGGGTGTTATATCACTAGTTGTTAGAGTAGCCAATCCCCTAAACCTATCAGAGATGTCAGACCCTGAGAGAGCCTAGCCTACTCAAATGGTACCACATGACCATTTATTAGAGTGGCCAATCCTCTAGACTTGTCAAAGATTCTAGAGCTTAGGAGAGCTTGATGTACTCATAAGGTGCCACATTTCTAGTTTTCAGAGTGGCCAATCCCCTAAACCTATTAGAGATGTCATATCCAAAGAAATCCCAACCCACTCATAAGTCACCACATAGTACATGAAGTCAAATAAATAAGTGGCCACCAAAGGCCCCAAAATGGTCATAATGGGGTATGAATGAAGTCTAAGGACTAATCAATGGGTACCATATATCCTTAAGTGATACCTCACCCTTCCTAAGGGTATGAAAAGGAGTAAAAAACCATGCTAAGGTTCTAACCATTATCAAGAGGGTTAATGAATGAATGACACATGGCACAAAGTAGGAGTTAACTAGAAAATCTTGAAGAGATGTGATCATGTGCCTACCACACATTGGGCATTAATGAATAAAAAATTTGTCTCAATTAAAACATGACATTTCCATAGATAAATTTGGTTGGTATTGGAGGATTGTGAGCTTTGAATTTAACTCTATATTAAGAAATAAAGAGAGGGGATCCAGCCACCAACTTAAATTTGAATTTGTAGCAAGTGAGCTACCAAACACCAGTAATGTAGGAGGATGAGTGTGTGTATTTATAAAATTCTAAGGAAAGCTCACTAATGGTTATCACTGTATACCTTTGAGAGTACTTTAACTCTTTGCTTTCTAACTCCCATCACATACCCCTACATTTCTTTCTTCATATACTTAATACCTTCTTATTGCCCCTCCATCTTATTACAATAGTTGCATCCTTTTTGAACCCCAAGGCCAAGTTTCAATATTAGGATAACCTACTCCTAGAGGACTTGACCAAGTTCAATCAATATAATGACATGTTCAAATTAATCGAGCAGGTACCTAGAGACATGTGCTTCAACAATGAAGAACAAGTAAAATTTAAAGATGCCCTTTAGGCCTATAAGAAATGTGATCTTCATAAGGTCATGGCCAAACTAGAGGAATTTATTTACATTGACTTGTTTGGTAGATTACTTCTCACTACCATCTATGTGCAATATGGGGTCCATGACTTGGTTTGCTCACCCAATTCTTAACACCAATTTGTCAACATATCTAGGAATGCTTATAAGGCATATTACTCCCTCTCAAATTTCACCTTATTTTATGATGTTGTAGCGGTGAATACCTAGATTGATACCTTCTAGATATACAACATCCTACAAGACTAAGATGAGAACCCAAATGCTAAATGGGTCAATAAAGAGGGCATAAATGTATACACAATATTCACCTTCTGGGAGGAGGTCCAGGTAGCCATGATTCTAATAAATCAATTGTTTGGGGCCTAGGAATACTTGCACATTAATGAATTATGGGTGCCTCTCATATATATGATCCTCACATGCTCCAAAGTTATAGACATGGGAGGATTTATCAACTTCAAATTGGTTAATTCCATAGCATATGTATGAGGCAGAGGAAATTTCTACATGATGAGCTACCTTGAGGATGTATTATATGGTATGTTCACCTTTAAACCTTTGGTTTTTATTATGTTTATTCCTAGGGGATTGATAGTAAATGTACTCTTCTTCAAATTATATGGCTACTAGTACCAGAACCACATTTGGGACATCTGAGAGCACTTCTATCTAGTGGTATACAATGTGATCAATGTGTTAAGATGTGAAGTTAATATTCACAAGCCACTATTCATAATCACTATTCATGGTGACATGGCATGAAAATGATGTGACATGTGGGAGTGTAGTAATGTGCTATGCAAATGACATGGCATGTAGGGGATGTGGTATGTGAGAGTGTAGTAATGTGACATATAGATGGCATGGCATGCAGGTGATGTAGCAGAAAGGTTATGTGGTATTAGGACCCATTGGTGGGGTCCGTAGTAAGGCCTAGGTGGTGGACCCATGGTGGGACCCATGTGATAAAGCATGAGAGGTGGTATGACTATGACATGGTATGACCCATAAAGCATCTTCTTCATTGAAAAGAAGTGGAGAGAGAAAATGGGATGCCATTTTCTAAAGGCATATGGTGTTGACTTGTGGAACACATGGAGAAGAAGATAAAGATGTCTCAAGGTGCATGAAAGTTAAGGGTCACATGTGTGGGATGAATTTTCTATATGTGTCCAAGATTCTCATGTGTGGAGGACATAGAGAAGAAGATAAAGGTCCATGAAAGTCAAGGTGTCACATGGTGCATGAAAGTGAAGGGTCATATGTTATTAGAGACACAAGGTAGGTGGATACTTTATTGACCTTTAGAGCTCAATAAAATAATATTTTAATATAATATTACTCTCACATGTGTGAAGTTGGACATGGTATTTTGGAGCCACATGGGGTGGCACATGGGCTTTCTTGGTGGAGTAATTTCATGGAAGACTTTTGCACAAGGTGACAAGAGGGTTACATGTTGTTGTTGGGTTGTCATGTGCAAGCTATATAGAGTATGGTGAATTTTTATCCCCCTCTCACTCTTGGTTGTAAATGCATAAATATGAATTAGTTCTCTGATTGTAGGTGAATCTTATTAGAGGATCATGGAAGAGCCTTTGAAGGCTCTCCATTTGGGATCCATAGTTAGAGGTTTGAGTAGGAAATGTTTGCATGCCTCACTCACTTAAATTCTTGGGTTATAATCATCATAATGCAGGTTGAAGGTTGGATCATGGAGGTAGGTTTTGATTTGCTCACCTAGGTGCATTAAGGAGGATCCATGAAGGTTATTTTCAGCCTAGAGCTTGGAGGCCATTGGCTTAGCTCATGTTAGAGGTTATAACCTGGAAGGCATGGTTGAATGCTTGGTTCACCTAGATTGATTATGTTAGCACTTGGTTGTAGTTGTTGTATGAATAATCTTAAGAGAGTGTTGAAGAACTAATGAAGTCTGGTGCTACCTTTGCCCCATGGGTTTTTCCATTGCTATTTTTGCAAGGGTTTTCCATGTATATCTGATGTTATGGTTTTGTTCTCTCCTATTTTATTTATGTTTTATTTTAGATTGTATTTATGGAATCATATTTTATGATTATTACTTTCACTATAGGAATTTATATTTCCTAACAAGTGGTATCAGAGCCATGGTTGTTTGACTAGTTTTATGCAAATGAGAGCTATAGGTGGAGAGACTCAGAGATTAAAAAGAAAATTTTTGCATGGAAATCTTCTCTTCGCTAAAGAATAAGATGTAGATGAGAATGGGTAAAAAGCTAAAGAAAATTTTCAGCCATATCAGCACCAATAGTGTTCCTATTGAAGCAATTGTATAGCTTGTGGTGTAGCAAGCTAGCCTCCATTACTAAATATGGAGGGTGACAATAAGGCTTATGCCTTAGTGTGGTTCTTAGCTAAATAAGAAGATATGAGATGTGGTATCCTAATGACCACATGTTGATGGTTGAGATGTTGAAAAAACTCCATGTAGAGGAGGTACCATAAACCTAATTTTGTTCTTGTTGGAATAGTTGATGGATGGAGAATAAATTATACCTGAGGTTCCATGGAAGAATAAGGCTAGTGGTAGATCTTTTAAAACTCAGAGATGCATGAGTGAAGTGCTTTATGGTTGTAGAGTGAGTAACTAAGTAGAACAATGCATGGATTAACTATATACCTAAGTTGGATCAATATTTTGTAGAACAAGATGCAATTTGTCTGCAGGCTCGAAAACTCGATAAGTGCTATGAAGCACTGATTAGTGTGATGACTTCCCAAGAACTATATGGGTACCATGGTAATCATGGTGGGTATTGGTTTAATACATGTATAATTTATGTGTTGACTTATATGGGTTCTTCTCTCTAGGTTTGGACTATAGATATGAGTGCACTATGCACTTGTTACTATTTAGGAGTTGGAATAGCAAAGGAATTACTATTTTTAGAAACATTTTATTTTTAGATTACACCATTAAAATTAAAATTTTAGACACTTATATTGGATTTTTTGAGTTCAAAACCCACTAAGCATAACTTAGTGCCATCTCATGGCATTCTCCTTATTCTTAGCTTTTTAATGGTTCAAATGGGGAGTCAATCGGAGCTATGGCGTAAAAGTTATGGCTCCCAGAAGTTATGTCATTAGTTGGGGTAGAACTATCAACCGAATTGTCACCTGAAGTGTTGTTCAGATCATCATTTCTACATGGTGGTCTCATGATGAGATAAGAATAGCTAGGAGGGTTATGTGAATGAGGTAGAGTTGTTAATTTGTAGAATTGGAGACTGTACGGGTTCCAGTAGGCATGTTGATGTGGTATAAGAATACCTTCATGGAGAGCCAAGGTTTTGTAGAGGTTATTGCTAAGGATTGATGACATGATTGGTTACAAGACCCAACATGATCATAAGTAGGATCGAGTGATGAGATGGAGGAGCAAACTAGGATCAAGATGCACAAGGATGGCAAAAGCAGTGAAATAATGTATCCTTACTTCTTGTGATGATTTGAATGAAGATGTCTTCCAATGTATCCTAGAGAAAAGGAAGAGAAGATGGTTGTCCTATATATCAAACTCATCAAGAGTAGGAGTAGCCTCATGAGATTTATGATGTATTTGACTAGATACTTCTAAGTAGTGGGAATTGTGAGTGATTTATGGTGGGATCATAGATAAAGGATTGGGTCTATGGTGAAGTGGGAGTCATTTTAGGTTGTTACAAACTTCTGTTAAGAGGAGCATATGTTGAAAAATCCATCATGATAGATAAGTTTTAATAGTGAAGAAAAATTCTTCAAGGCTTGTTGTGTTAGTAGTAGTGGGCATGATAACAGTTGGTAGGTAGTTGTATGGTAGTAGTGGGCATGATGACAGCTAGTAGGTAGTTGTATGGTAGTAGGATAGAATAAAAACATAGGTGATTCAAAGTCTTGTGCATATGACTTCAAGTGGGGGATTGTTTAAATGTGAAGCCACTATTCACAAGCCACTATTCATGGAGTAATATTCACAATCACTATTCATGGGTCACTATTCATGATGACATAGCATGCAGGTGATGTGACATGTGAGAGTGTAGTAATGTGATATGCAGATGACATGGCATATAGGTGATGTGGCATGTAGGATTACATTGATGTGACATGCAGATGACATGGCATGTAGGTGATGTGGTAGGAAGGTGATGTGGTAGTAGGACCCACTAGTGAGGTCCATAATAAGGCCTAGGTGGTGGACCCATGGTGGGACCCATGTGACAATGCATGAGAGGTGGCATGACTATGACATGGTATGACCCACA
This sequence comes from Torreya grandis, assembly GCA_037957365.1. Lineage (NCBI taxonomy): Eukaryota > Viridiplantae > Streptophyta > Pinopsida > Cupressales > Taxaceae > Torreya > Torreya grandis. Next base: position 2,625,040 of record JARHVA010001628.1, read on the forward strand.
AAGAATCTTCTTTATTAAAAATAAGTGGAGAGATAAAATGGGATGCCTTTTTCTAAAGGCACATGGTGTTAACTTGTGGAGCACATGGAAAAGACAAAGATGTCTCAGGGTGCATGAAAGTCAAGGGTCATATGTGTGGGATGCATTTTCTAGATGTGTCCAATATTTTCATGTGTGGATCACATGGAGAAGAAGAAAAAGGTGCATGAAAGTCAAGGTGTCACATGGTGCATGAATGTCAAGGGATTCATGTTGTTGGATTCACATGGTAGGTGGCTACTTTGTTGACCTTTGGAGCTCAAGGAAGTAGTATTTTAATAGAATATTACTCTCACATGTGTGAAGTGGGTCATGGTATTTTAGAGCCACATGGGGTGGCACATGGGCTTGCTTAGTGGAGGAATTTCATGGAAGGCTTTTATACAAGGTGACAAGAGGGTCACATGTTGTTATTGGGTTGTCATGTGCAAGCCATATGGAGTATGGAAAAAATTTCTCCCCCTCTCTCTCTCTTGGTTTTAAATGCATAAATATGCATTAGTTCTCTCATTGTAAGTGAATCTTATTAGAGGATCATGGAAGAGCCTTTGAAGGCTCTCCATTTTGGATCCATGGTTAGAGGTTTGAGTAAGGAAGGCTTGCATGCCTTGCTCACCTAGATGCTTGGGTTGTAAGTGTCATAATGTAGGTTGAAGGTTGGAGCATGGAAGCAGGTTTTGATTTGATCATGTAGGTGCATTGAGGAGGATCCATGAAGGTTGTTTACAGCCTAGAGATTGGAGGCCATCGGCTTAGCACATGTTAGAGGTTAGAACCTGGAAGGCATGGTTAAATTTTTGGTTCACCTGGAGTGCTCATGTTATCACTTGTTTGTATTTGTTGTATGAGGAATTGTAAGAGAGTGTTGAAGAACTAATGAAGTCTAGTGATGCCTTTACCCCAGGGTTTTTTCCCTTGCTATATTTTCAAGGGTTTTCCATGTATATCTAGTGTTGTGGTTTTATTCTCTCCTATTTTATTTATGTTTTATTGTAGCTTATATTTTATGATTATTACTTACACTATAGGAATTTTTTTTCCTAACATAATGAGGCCTCAATGCTCCATTTATCACAAGCAATTTGGGACTCCATCACCACCATTAGGGACTACTCATATTACAAAGAGGAAACCATGATTTGAATTATGGTAATCCTTAAGTAGCCCTTGTAATTGTTGTACTTCATCTTGGATCACCTAGTAGAGCAAGAGATTGCATACTAGATGGTAAAGAGTGTCTTCAACTTTTTCATAGGCCATTAACAGAAGGCATGGTCATCACTCTCAATATCTATTAGGCACTATGTATACAAATCCTTCCTTCCCATCTAGAAAATGGCTACAGGGTGGGTCTCCTTTACCCTAAGGATGGATGAGCTCTAGTATTAAGACCCCAAGGGAATTATTAGAGTTCACCTATCAAGGTATTCAACCCACCTTAATATAAACTATGTCCATCAAATAGATTATGATGATGAGATCTACTTGGATGTTGTGGATGACCAAGAGGTATTGTACTAGGTTGTGTATATGAATAATAATAAATGAAATAAGGTTCAGGAGGGCCCCTCTTCTCCCCTTCTATCTCCTACCTACTCTATAGAGGATCCAAATCTAACTCTCACTATTTATAAGAGGATATTTTAGGGCATTATGCCCACCTTATCCTCCTCATGCTCTAGCTCCAACTATGCCTCCTCAAGTAAATCCTACACGTCATCCTCCAATTGATCCTTTCACCTTAGATTCACCTCTGCCTCCTCTAATAGCTTTGGTTGTTTAGACCCAATCAATATAGACCCATGGTAATTAATGATAGGTAGCCCAAGCATAGGTGACTCAGCCACTGATACCTTGACCCTAGGCTACACAAACCCTAAGGTTTGATGTAATCAGTAGTATAGAGATGAGATTAGAATGAGGATCCTAATATTCACTAGTACCAGTTCCACCCATTATGCCTCATATTCCCTCCATCTTCCTTCCACCCCTTACTCCTACTACCTTCCAACTCCTAGTCATGGTACCCAAAATTTTTGCAAGCTCCCTAAGTGGTGATTCTTATTTTCCCCATTACACCCCCTTTATTATTTACCCAGGTACCTTTTGACTCAATCCTCTTGATTATCCTTACCTATTCATTCCCATCCTCCCCATCCATTCTATAACCTAGAACCTTCTTGGTGCCTTCATTAGGATTAACTTTAGTCTAGGTATCTATGGGCACATATTTGTTAATGAGCATGACTCAACCATTATGATCATTTATTTTTATTACAATTTTTTCTATTTGTTCAAGGCTAATGTCCATTTTTCTAGTTTGAAAATTTATACTAGTATTAACACTTAAAAGGTCCACAATTCATGTGTGGATTAAGCATATCATAGCCTTGTGTATTTTTCATAATGAGTTTCTTCAGATCTTCTTTTATTTCTTCAATATTTGTATCCTCAAGAGAGAGGTCTAGATTTTGATTTGAAAGGACTTTTTCTAGATGTTTTACTATGACAATGGCTTTATCTAACATTACTATTTGTTTACCTTGACCTTTATTTAACTCAACCAAGCCAACTTTAGCTATGTTTATATCACCTTGAATGTTGTCACTAGTATTGACTAGTAGAGCTAGGTCCTGTGTTTGGGCCAATGGTTTCTTAACTAGTGTTCCTACATTTTGATCTAGAAAGCTTCTCATTTGAGTAATTTCCACATAAAGTTCATCAATATTTTTTCTCAACTTAGTTAAAGCCAAATTACACCAATTTAGTTGCCTTCCTATAGTAGAGTTATGTTTTCCCCTACCTACTATTTCTATTAAGTCATGTTGCATAACAAATTGGCCATCAAATGTGAATTTTACATAAAATTGCCCTAGGGAGATCTTTCCTTATTTTCTAGAACACTGTATTTGACATCTACCCCATTTGCTTCTTTTTCTAAAGTAGTTGAGATTTTCAACTCATCTTCTCTTGGAAGAGATTTTCTTTCTTCATATGGGTCTCCTCTAAACATATTAGTATGCGGATCATTCTACATTCTCTGGGTATAAGTTATACAGGCATCACAATTAGGATGGTTGCTAAAATGATTTTTAGCTAGGTTTACATAAAAATTATGTTCATCAGGCAAACTATGGTATTCTGACCAATCTGATTTAGAATCATCAAATTTTCAGCTTGGGAATCTCATGGTTTTTAATGTCTCTAAATTAGTTATCGAGGGTTTCTTCAAATTGATTTACTTGATTTTCATTTTCACTAGAAGAAATGTCATTTTCAGTGGGTATTGAAGTAACTGAGGGCAACTTGTGGGCCACTTGTGTTGAAGTAACTTTATCCCACCATTTTATCCTACTTTGAACACATGTTATACTACCTTGGCCCACACTTCATGACTCTAGACAATGAAGGCTTTCAATCATTTGCACTCTAAACACATTTTATCCTATCCTAGACCATTCTCAAAAGAGAACCATGTTCTTTATCCCACTCTAGACCATCCATGTGTTGGACACTATTCTTTGGACCATTCTCCTTGAGAACCATATTCTTTGTTATGTCTTGGGCATGTTGTAAGCTTGAACACTTTTTTTCCCCTGACCAATTATGATATTGATTATTTCTTAAGTATGTGATGACCATCTTTAGCAATAGTTCTACAAAGCAGTTCAGCTAGGACAACATTTTGCAACTTTTTCTATAGACAAGTGAACAAGAACATCTTCTCAGTTTAGGATCTTTAGCACACTTGCAAATAAATGAACACAAATAATTATTTGAAGTTACTTCATGTTACACACTATTTTATATTATATTTACTACAATTTGTAGGAATTTGTTACCTTATCAAGATCCTCACTCTTTCCAATTTGTGAGCATGGGCCATTATAGCTAGATTTGATATTTTATTGGAACCTCTACTCTCAAACATACATCTCTTTGACTAGATGGTCACACCTTGTGCATATTTTATCCCAAAAACATTGGAAATACTTTGGAAATACCAAAAACATTTAAACATGATCCACAAAAGAACAAAACATTATCTCACACTTCTATACATTCTCATCCCATCATGATATGCTCTTGTTATTTTGTAAGAAAATAAACACCAGCTCATCTTGTCCCACACACTTGCCATTTTTCAAGATCATTCTTTTTCATCCCATCAACTTGTTGTTTGCAAGACCATTCTCATTCATTTCTCATATATTTTATTTCTTATATAACATTAATCACATCGGTCTGATCATCATTTTTCTTATGTCCCATTTCTTGGGAGAACTACATTTAGCTTGAAGTTCATGTTGAAACATGAGTCCATAGAACTATGTAGGCAACATCCACTTGTCTTGTACATCTGGAGTCAGCTTGACCAACCCCTTCCTTTCCTTTTTTTCCCCCATTTCTTCTATCATTGTTCCTCTTTAATTAGGGAATAATTATTGTGTCATTGTTATTTGTTATGTTGTGGTGGAAAGTAATGCCTCTACCACACGTGCATGAACATTTGTCTTTAAACCGTACTAACTTAGTTTTTGTTTGTGTGTTTATTTGATTTTTCTTGGTGTTTTGTTGTGTTTTATTGGTTTTTTTGTTGTGCTTTCACACGTCTCATTTTATTTCTTCGCCTTTTCTCTTCTTATTACTTCTTGTCTCATCTTGGTCTTGTGTTTCCCTATATGTTTTTGCTTATCTCTTTTGTGTTTCAGAACATCTTGATGATTCACATGGATCTTGATTATTTATATCTTGATCCTATGTTATTAAGGTGTTCTTGGACCTTTTTTAATTTTATTGTTGATGGTGTCTTATTTTTCTATTTGATTTTTGATTTTCTCTTTTGTGTTCAAGAATGTCTTGATGGTCCACATCGATCTTGATTATTTATATCTTGGTCTCATGTCATTAAGATGTTCTTGATTTTGTGTGTTTAACATTTTTTGTTCCTAATTAAGTCTTGATTGATCATATATTGATTTCAATTTAGGTTCATTTATGTTTATCTTTTTCTTTATCTTTTCTTTATTTGTTTAAATGTAAATAGTTACAACTCTAGTTTTGGTCATTATTTTACCATTATCCTTAGTTCTAGGTATTCACATTTGAACTAGCTCAGCGCAATTGGAATATTATGTCATTCTAAGTTATTCATACTTATTATGCCTAATTTATTTTGTTATTGTAAGCACTTTGTGCTCAGGTTTCAAAGTGTTAACGTCAATATCACTCTAATGAACAATTCTCAAGAATACTTTGCATAATATAGGCTCTTGATATGAAAATAGGAATCTAGGTATCATGTATTTTAGCACTCGAATCTATGATTAGATGTGCATCTCTTCACATACATTGTGAGTCTAATCACTTGATTAATTTTCATCATTCCTCATTCCATTCTCTCCCAAACTTGGGTGAACTACATTGGCATGAAGTTCATGTTAGAACATGAGTCCATGGAACTATGTAGGCAACGTCCACTTGTCTTATACATCTAGAGTCAGTTCATCCATCTCTATTATTATTTTCATCTCTCTCATCACTTTACGCATTCTCATATGTTGGGTTTATGTGGCTTTTTAAGCCATTACACTATCGCATGTATGTTGGTGACCACTCATTTTAACCTATTTGTTAGATTATATCCTTGAGCTATTTTTCTTGCCAATTGCCCATGTTAGGGCACAACATATAAACAATTTCAAAATCAAATCAGATCTATATGGGACAACCATTCTTTATTCTTTATCAATGATCAAAATTTTCCCTACTAGGGTAAAACTATTTTATCATGATCATAATTTGCTCTGTTGGGGCACCTCTTATTATCTTCTCTTTGAAGACCCCATTATATTGGTGCTTACCTTATTAAATTAGAACATTCTCTCTTTTCATCTAATTATAAGCTCTCCACACTAATTCCCTTGATTTCAATATTTCATGTGTAACTTGTCTCGGGATTGATCAATGTCATAAGTGTGTAGATTGTACTCTCAAATTAGGTATGTTTAAAGTGTGTCCCTTATATTTATGGATTGTATATTTCCCATTCCCCCCATATTTGGGGCCTATTATACCTCTAATTATATTTTTATCATTAATTTTAATCATGTGTGAAATCATTAGCTCATCCAAATGTGATCTATTTCATGGGTTAATTTTTCACTTTCTCTCTCTTTTTTAGAGTTCATCCTTCTCTTTCATCCTAGTATGTCCTCTTAAAGTGGCATCATGTGTCTATTCCAATTTCTTCTTGACAACTCTTTTCTTTGAAAATATGTTTCTTCACTTGAATGTCTCACTATTCCTTCTCAAACAGGGGTAAAATATAGACATCTAATTTTTTAACACCATTTATGTTGAAATTATCAATCTTACTCAAATTACACTCAAATGATCACTTTAGGTCAAAATCATTAAAACACCCTAAATGGTTAACATTTATCATTTACAAGTACTAATTTAGGTCAAAGTATCCCTAAATAAGGCAATGCATTTTATGTGATACTTGAGTTTGATCAATTCATTTCGAGTCAAAATGATGATTTTACCTTGTGTGCTCTAGATTACTCTTTTCTTCTAATTCATCAATACACATCACGTAACTTTGTTATTTTGTGTTGAAAACATCCTAAATAGAAATATGATTCCAACATATCTAACATCACCTTCCAATTCTTCTCTAGTCAAATTATAACTAAGTAATATGACTTTCTGACCATTTTGATTAATTGAGGGTTGATTTCCAAATAATTGGATAAATGTTGATTAACCTTGTTTAAGGCTAATTGATCCAAATCAAGAGCTTAAGTGGATTTTCCATGAGAGTTGTTGAATATTTATTTTTTAAAATTGATTTATATTAGCTGCATCACCTAATGACATTATTTCTTAGGAAAGTATCCCTAGGCCATAAATGCCACAAATATTAGGATTATGGGTCTCCCATGCCTTCTTAAGACCCTTCATGCTATTTATGATCCTATTTATGAATTTTAATTATATAATTGGATTAATTCATGGCCACACATCTCAATCTTAAGATGGATGGTCATAGGTGATCCTGATCAATCTCAAAAATCTATAAATAGAGAGGCCATGAACATCATTTTTAAGCTTGATTTGTGAAAATTTATAATGTTGAATTTTCTCCATAATCCTTTACATTTGACCAATGATATTATTTCTCAAGCTTTATCGATAGGCTAGTTTAGTGATTCCAAATCATGAGCCTAGGTTCTACAAGGATTTATTGAGATATTGGAGGAGTTGGACACCATTGTTGTTGAAGACAAGATCTCTTGATCAAGGGATAACATGCTTTTGAGCCTCATTGGTATGGTGAATCCATTTGAGAAGATAATATGGTGTTTCTTTCTTTCATATGTTTCTTTCTATCCTTTGTAACTCCCACATGAATAGATAGGCTTAATTTAGTTTACTCTTATGCATTCTTCCTTTGATTTATTGGACTAATGTTTGACTAATTGTGTTATTTAATCATCTCTACAATAATTATTCTTTGAGGTTTTATACCAACTTTAGTATTAACGATCATTCATAAAGCTTAACTCCCCATTATATAAACCAATGCTTGGAACTTTGAGCTATAACCCTTCCTCATATACCATTAATATCTTAAGTCCTCATGTAGATGTTGTATATTCCAATTATCACTTGAAATAACCTTTATTATGTGAATTAGAGAAACTTTGAAACACTTTTTAAGCCTTTTCTTGTAGATCATGACCTAAAACTTCATGCACAAGATAAAAATAACTTGACTCACCTTTTTCAATGCTCAACTACTCACCCATGTCTTACAAATTGATCTTGATACCCCATCTAGACACCATCTCTCTTTTTGACTTTTAGGCTTTGATTTACAAGTCTCATTAGGTCTTGACACTGACCTTCTAACTACTATCCAAGATCTTTGCACCTCATGTATATGCCATGCAACCTCATACACTCACTCTTCTTCCAATATTTATTAGATCATCTTTGTGGCTCACTTAGAGAATCTTTAGAGATATTTATATAGATCTTTAAAGTTTGAATAAGGATATTTTTAGTTCACTTAGAGCATCTTTAGAGTTGCATACATAGATATTTGGAGCTAACCTTTTAATCATTTTTAAGGCCCTTGATACCTAATGTACAAATTCAAACAACCTCTTTAATGATTAAAAACTATCAAGTATTATTTAGAGAATTCATATCTTTATAGTATCTTTAGAATTGATTGCATAGATCTTCAAAGCATACAACTTCTTCTTTGAATCTCACTCATTTCATCATACTACCTGCACATACCATATCACATGGTCTAGATAAAGATTTGAAAGTTACTTGACATACTAACCAATACTTACTCATACTAAACTCAATGATATTTATCAAGGTGATATAATAACATTCTTCAAATAGTATTCTCACATTGTTGCTTTCATACAACAAAAATACTCACTATTCTAGTAATAGAACTCATCATACACACACCTTAAACCTTACTTCACCATGCACCTTTACAAGAACCTTTGACATTAATGATAATATTAATACCAAAACTCAATAATCAATGACAATTCTCAAAAATATCCCCCTTTGTCAATGACAATGTTCAAAAATCCCCCCTTTGTCATTAATGGTAAACACACTCAAAAAACTATGTCAACCACTCTTGATGGCAATCATCTCTTAAACCTAGTTATTTCTTGTTCTCACCCTTTCTGATCTTGCCTTTTATTTCTCCCTTTATTATTTTTCTTCACCTTTGAAATTAATTACAAATGTATTCCATAACTATCATCTCTTTCATAATGAACTTAGATTACAAGATCACTTCAACATAGATCAAGATTAGTCAACACCTAAAAATATCTCCCTCAAACCAAGCATCCACCATGATTATGTTAATATTAGACATGAAGGGTCACCTATAATTACTAAAATCATACATTTTCCCTTTAATATAATACTATCTCTCAAATACACTAGATGGCACATACTCCATAAACTATGGTAACCACCTATGACAACCATTCTTATAAACTTCTCTTAATCAGATCACTCTCCTAGCTGATATATTAAAATCTCAAAAAATAGAATCTATGAAGCATATCAGACATAATATCTCCTTAAATGCATGCATATCAAAAAGGAAATCACTTTCTTGACAAATAACTCAGAGCTACTAGGCTCCCCCTTAGACCAAACATATATTCTTTAAAAGAACTAGAGACTAAGATCACTTAACTTACTTGATATAAATCTTATATACTAATTATCTACATTTTTACCTTAGTTATATCAACATATAAATGGATAATATCCATCTTTATCTCCTTTCTTGTAACAAAGACAAACTAGAATCTTCTCAAAAATAATCCTTCTTTGAATGCAACCTCATTTTTCTATTGATAGAAAAATGTTTCCATGAAACCTAGTGGAGCCACCCCTTTTCATAGGGAACTTAAAACAAAATGAACTCAGGATATTCCTTGATATCCATACTTTCACAAGACTGAACATTCTTCAATGTCCTTTTGGGTTTGATTCACACTATAGGATTAATCTCATCATCAACCATATGATCATTAATGTGAGCTAACAATAGACATTCCTAACTTGATTTCACATCTAAGGCATGTTTTATCTTATCAAGTAGTCCACTTGATCTTGTATATTGGTCATGACTTATCCTTACTACCTTTAGTTTACATACATTCATTTGCCTTCTTTATTTCATTCTAGGAGCTCCAAACTTCTTGTTTTGACTTGATGACCTTTTAACTATGTTAGGATATAATCTTACAATGTGTCTTATATTATGATAGTTGTAATAGACCACTTTATATATGATATTTAACTGATGTGAATTATGACTCCTTCCATAGTTCTAGGAGTACTCATTCTTTGAGGGTCTTATACATTCTCTTTCTTTATGACCAAACTGATGGCATATAAAATAGTAACCCTTTAAAAGACTAGCATACCTTATGGAATTGGGTTGTCTAATAGGTCTTTTCATGTTGACCTTATTATCTTCAATAGTCTTTTCCTTGACTTGAGATGACTTATTTTGGTCTTATTTGAAACCAACACCTATCTTATCGCTTGTAGACTTTTGACTACTCATGATATCATCTAGAGCCTCAGTGTTATTTTCAAAGTTCATAAAGCTTTTCACCTTTATATATGTTTGATCTAACTCAGATTTCAGAGATTCTATTTTAGTTTCATATCAGATACACTCTTGCTCTTTATCCTTTAAGTTTGTTGTCACAATCTCCATCTATGTTTCTACTTGTTGGATGATCTCTTCATGATCCTTGATGTTTTCACTTAGTATTTCTTCAAACAAACTAATCTATTCCTCATAGTCCTAAACTAATGATTTCAATTTCTTGTTCTTTTTCACAAGATTCAACTCTTCTAAGGTATTCATGAGCTCAACTTCAAGCTCCACTTCAACTTCTCCTTCTTCACTATCATACATATCTCCAAAATTCATGAATTATTCTCCTTAAGAGCAACCTAATTCTTTGGTTATGAATAGGACTTCATTACCAACATGATCAACAATTTCATCATCATTTTCATAATCACTCCTTTTAGTCTCATCAAAGGCATTAAAATATTATTTGGTGTACAAGCTTCTTTTATTCTTAAATGACTTCTTTTCACCTTCATACTTTCTAAAACTCTTCTTCCTTTTGAAAAACCTATAGGATTTCTTGTTTATATCATGAGGTTCATCATTTTCTTCATCATACTCAAACTTATGCTTATGAGGACACTTGTTTACAAAATGTCGAATTTATTCATAGTTGAAACACTTAAATGGAAACTTACCTTTGTACTTACCTAAACTTGTATTTAACTCTATAACAAACATGGCAATAAATTAATCATCATCAATATCTGAATCAACATCATCCTTGGTCTTCTTACCTCATGTCCTCTTCTATTTTAACTTCTTTTTAGCTTTGAAAGTTTATTTTTTATTGGGAGGTCTTCCTTCATTTATTCTCATCTCATAGACAATCAAGATGCCATGAAACCCATCCATCTCTATCTTGTCCAAATCTTTCATCTCTTTTACTGTAAACATCTTAGATTCAAACTTAATAGTTAGTGATCTCAACACCTTTTGGACAATAGTAGACTCTTTCACTTATTCTCCCAATCCTCTAGTGATATTGACAACTTCACTAATCCTCAATAGGTAAGATGCAATGGTTTCATCTTTAGGATTTCAAACTATCTTCAATGGGTTTTTAACTTGGACATGTTCACCTTGGTGTCTCATTCATAGATAGTCTTCAATTTGTCTAATATTTATTTAGTTGATTCACAGTGTATTACCTTCATAAGATCTACCTCTGATAGGCCACAAAGAATGTCAATCATTGTCTCAGAGTTATTTTTACTAGCCTTCTTACCTACTACATCTATTGGTGAAATAAGAGGTGAAATATAACCATCCATAACTAAAAATATCTTGTCCTTGTGACATCAGATATAGATTCATTCTAACCTTTCAAAAGGCATAGTTAGATCCATTGAACAATGGAGCCTTACTGGTAGATAAACCACCTTAGCTTGTTGACTAGTCATCCTTTCTTTTTAGGATCTCTTTTAGGATTTTAGACCTAATTCAAAGGACAAGGCTCTGATACTAATTTTTGGAATCAAAATGACTATAAGGGGGATGAATTATTCTTTAAAGAATTTCATTTAATTCCTCTTAAACATGCATGAACCATTCTAATAATATTGTACATCTTAGCAAGGATAAGCACCAAATCATAAGAGCATGAAACACATGAACACACAATATACATGGGAAACCCTTAAAGGGAAGAAAACCCACTAATGAATAAAATTTAATATGGTCTTATAAGATAAAAACCAATTTTTAGTGAAGCACCAACTTCACATGGAGCACCAAATCTAACTAGCTCATCACCAACTGAACTAGGCTTTAATAAACACCCACTTATAAGGAGGTACCAAACCCTTAGATGACTTATACACCTTCAAAAACCCTTGTTTCTCATACAATAGAAGATGATATTCTTTCTCAACTCTTTGCTCACTTTTATCCCTCTCAAACTGACCTCTATCCTTCTTCACTCAACTAGCCCTCTTCATGGCTTGATTAGATCTTATAACCTTTATCTTCACATTTAACCTCATATATTTATTCATGGCACTTCTCTAATGGTCTGCATGACCTACTTCTACTCACCAAATATATATATCATTTACTTATTCTCTACTATCTCTAAGCACACACAAATAGGCCTAGTTAGCCTTGCTTTTATATAATACACTTGATCATATCCTTCTTAGTCAATTATACACTTCAAATCTTTTAGGTTGTTCATAGCTCAAATATCCCTTACTCCTCTTTTAGGCTTTATGGAGACGTAATAGGCCTTCTTAGCAACACATTACCCTTTGATATTTCTTGAATCATATACAAACACCTCACATGGAAGGAACACATCATATTCCACTCTAATATACCTTATCCAACTTCACTTTAGGTTCATAAAACCTTTTAGGTCTAACCACCATTTGAACCCTTTCTCAAAACACTTGTTCATAAAAGGTCTATGCATACACAAAAACTTTGTCTTGAGAAATTGAGGAATAAACTCAATTTTTCCAAAAAACCATGGAAATAAATTACATATTCAAAAATATCATTAATTTAGGATCATTTCAAACTTCATTAGATGCTTCAACTCAGGTTAAATAGGCTAGAACTCTTATTTGTAAGGTACTAACTTAGAACTACCAACTGACTTCAAAACATAGTCAAGGAAACATGAACTTCTAACACATGATTGAACATACTCAAGGGATTTCAATGGATGAAAAATATATTATAACATTATTACAGAAACCTTAATCAAAATAATTACAAGTACTAATTACAACTATTGATCTTGTAGACCAATTTATTGACCTTCTCTCTCATAGACTCCACTCAGCCAAATAAGCCATTTTGGCTTCGATGTTCCAAGTTATTACACTAAATTTCAAGATTATACAAAGCATGGATAGATAATTCAAGTCCAAAACAACATCATCATGCACTTTAATCCATCACTCCTAAATGAAAACATATCAAGAATCATCTTTTCATATCTACCTAATTTTTTTATTGTCTGCACCATTAGGTCTGTTAGTGACTGGTCAACTTGGATCACAAAATTTTCACACCTGAGATATGTAACCTATCAAAAAACCTTCATGGATAACAAATAAAATTCTCACACTTTGACCTTAATCCACTTAGCAACTTTGACTCGATCAACTCTACTTGCTACAATAAATCTCCAAAAAAACAAGCACTTTACTATAGGGTCTACCCACTTACCTGAGAAATAATTACACTTGGAGATTCTTGGAAGATTTGAATACAACCTCAAATAAATTAATTGGTCATATTAAATTTTTCTAAGCTTTTTATAATAATATCTTCAAAATTAGGTCATTGTTAGGATTCTTTGAGGGTTTAGACCAACTCCAATCTTAATGATCATTCATAAAGCTTAGATCCCCATTCTATAAACTAGTGCTTAGAAATTTGAGATATAAACCTTCCTCATATACCATGAATAACTTTATTCCTCATATAGATGTTGTACATACCAATGATCACTTGAAAAAACCATCTCGAGTAGACAACTCTTCTTTTTGTGCATTCGAGAAACCTTGAAACACTTTTCAAGCCTTTTCTTGTAGATCATGACCTAAAACTTCATGTACATGATAAAAACAAATTGAATCACATTTTTCAATGCTCAATTTCTCACCCATGTCTTATAAATTTATCTTGATACTCCATCTAGCCACCATCTCTCTTTTTTCTTTCTAAGCTTTGGCACTGATCTTCTAGCTATTGTCCAAGATCTTAGCACTCATGTATATGCCATGCAAACTCATACACTCACTCTTATTTGAAGATTTAGTATATCATATTTATGACTCACTTAGAGAATCTTTATATATTGAATAAGGATCTTCATAGCTCACTTAGAGCATCTCCAGAGTTGTATACATAGATCTTCAAAGCTGACCTTTTAATCATTTTTAAGGCCCTCAATACCTCATTTACAAATTATAACAACCTCTCTCATGCTCAAATAATGTAAAATATTCTTTAAATCATTCACATCTCTATAGTATATTTAAATCTACTTACACATATCTTTGGAGCATATAACTTCTTCTTCAGAGCTCACCCATTTCATCATGCTACCTGCACAAACCATCTCACCTGGTCTAGATAAAGCTTTGCATGTTACTTGACATACTAGCTTATATTTACTCATGTTGAACTCAATGATATTTCTCAAGATGATATAAAAACATTCTTCAAATAGTACTCTCAAATTAGTACTTTCATACAACAACAACAACAACACTCACTATGTTGGCAACAGAACTCATCATACACACACCTTAAATCTTACTTGACCATGCACCTTTATAAGAACATTTGACATCAATGACAATATTAATAACAAAACTTAACAATCAATGACAATGCTCAACAATCTCCCCCTTTATCAATGACAATGTTCAACAGATGGGATATCCTTATGTATACCTTCAAGATAAGGGTATTTAATTCTTTGAATTGGTGATTGATGCTTGGAAGTGTTTTCCTAGCATCATGAGTTCAGATTGTGGATAATAAAAATGGGAAGAATTATAAAACATACCTATTCCTGATGATTTATCAAAATTATGAAGGTATATGATCCTTAACAAATCATAGGGACGAATAAAAATGTGTATTCTTATGTTCCACACTTTCTAACTACACTTAAAAGCACAAATTAAAGCAAAATGAAGACAATGGGTTCATGAAGGTTTTATGAGTAGTCATGAGTTTTATAAGATCATCATTTGACTCATGGTTTGATTCTTAAACCCTTAATGGAGAAATTAAAAAATTCATAAATAAAAAAAATGAATGCAAAGGTTAAATCCTAAAGCTCTCCACATATAAGGGTGATCTAGGCAACTCCACCACAAGCTTTTTGACCTATATGGTAGTGGACCAAGGCTTTGGAAGGAGTGAAAAGTAACTCTATCAGGGCTATGGATGATTGGTTGGAAGTGGAGAAATGCTCATGCCACTTACCCTCCAAGCCAAACCTCAAATCCCCTCTCAGAAAATCATATTTCTCATAAAGATTTGATGGATTCTGGTTGGATTCAGAAAAGGGAAATAAATGAATAATCACTATAAATACACACTAGAGGTATATAAAAGAGATCAACTTAGTACATCTCATGCTAAGGTAGGCTTTATAAATTTCATATTTTTATTTTGTATTGAGAATTATGTTTGGTTTATGCCCCTATTTCAAGTTTGAAGATTCATGTTTTGGGTTATGATTGTTGAGCAACACTCTCCCCGCAAAGGTCATCATTTTTAAGATCCAACATGCCCCATTTTTCAAGATTAAAATGGGGACCCTCTTTTGCTTTGGATTCTAATCTTATACTTTAAGGAGTCCATTATGGTTTCTTGTTTAATTCACATTTAGGCTGGATAAAGCTAAAAATTTGAATGTGCACGAATCTACAAAGTCTTAGTCTATTTTTTTATTTGTGTTTTGAAATACATTTTATAGATTCCTATTAGACTATTTTGCCTTGGATTTGTGCAAATCATCTAACTATTTCCAAGTTTTTATGGCTTCTTTTCTTGAGCAATTTGATCCATTTTTGCTTCTATTTGAGTCAAAATGGCTAAATATTTATAAGGTTTACTATTCAACTTAGTCACTTTCATATAAATGGATTAAATTGACTTTTGAGTAGAACAAAATGGTTAGGTCTAGGAATTTATTCATTCTATACTTAGTCATTTTTTTATTTCTTCATAACCATTTTATTTTGAAATTTTATGTCCATATGAATTCAAATTATCCTATCCATTTATTTTCAAATGCTTATACATTGGATTTTAATTCAAAGTTATTGATTGTCTCTTTTATACTATGCCCACAATTAACTAAATAAGCCCTTGATACCACGTGTCATTCACCCAAAGGTCTTGATAACTTTACCCGATCCAAAATAGACTTTTAGAAATTATTTGATTTCACAAAAGTTTCCCATAACCACATGACACTTTTCTATTGCTTCAAAATACTTAGTTAATTTTTGAGAGTTTGCTCAATAGGTCTCCACATTATCAAATGTTTTGGAAATAAAGTGAGCAAGATGATGCCATGCAGTGAAATATTACTACTCTATTATCTTAAATATGTCCATACCAATGTAAAGCGTTTGGGCTAGTATATTAGTGAGATGATTCCATGTGGCATCATCCCACTGCTCCACTATCTCAATGATCTAGAAAACACTTTAGGCAATGATCTAGGGAACACTTTAGGTGATCATTTAGGTGACAGTCCTTCCCCAATTAGTGACAAAACTTTTGGAATCCATAACTTTTGCACCATAGCTCTGTTTGAATCCCCATTTTAATTGTTGGAAAGCTAAGAATGAGGGGAACACTGTGACATGGCATGAGATCCACTTGGTGGGTTTTAACCCCTGAAAACCAAATAAAAGTGCCCCAAATTTTAATTTTAGTAGTGCAATCTAAAAATAGTAATTTCTTGAATTTTGTATTATTGTAATTCATGGAATTTAAACCATTTCATTTCCCTCAAGATTTGTGACCTTCCACGTCCTCCTCCTACCTTCAAAAATAGGTATAAATAGATATGTATCCTGAAAAGGAAAATAGACATCTCTTTCCAGAGATAGGCATATGTTGTATCTATAATTTTGAGCAATAAAACATCTCTTCTCAGAGATAGCATTATTATTTGTGTGTTCTTGATATATTCTTCAACCAATAATTTCAAGTTTTGGATCACTCAAGGATGTTGGTATGTTATGTAAATCCTCTAGGCAAGCAAGTGAGAAAGATGACACCACATAGTGTAATCTTGTTACCCTAGTCTTTTGGATATTTATGTATAAACTAGAAATGATGTCAAATCCCTAGGTAAGAAGGTGAGAGAGATAAAAGTTTTTCATAGCTTAGGAAAGTGAGAATGTGACACATGGAAAAATCTCACCTCATGGTAGAAGTTAGCAGTGTGAGAGTGAGAAAGAGCCACATGGTAGAATCATCAAAATTTGCTAAAGATTAGGAACTAATTAATATGTGTCATGTGGATATGTTAGCCCTAATGTCATAGATATCAATCTCCTAGTTTGATATAGCTTAAGAAGAATGAAGATATTTCATGTGGCCATAAAGTGAATAAAATTAAATGGTATAGCTAAATCCCACAGATGATGACAAGTTTCCAAGTGTAAAAATGGGACCTATAGAAGTAAAGGAAATCACATGGCTAAAAAAAAGAAATGATAAGCCATGTGGCAAGGACCATGAAAATAAAGGACATGTTGGTAGTGTAACTAACAAGGCATGAACATAAAATTGATACTCTGTTTAGCTGTCAAAATTGTTGAAGGTCTAGAATGGAATACACATTAAATTTGATTTATAAAATCAAACTATAGATCAATTTATTCATGAATAAGATAGGAATAATTATCATGTGTATGCATTAGGATTATGTGAAGAGGGTAAAATACAAACTCAACCTTAAAGAGGCATAAAAATTGATTAGGTAGAAACATGGGTGGCTGGTAGTCCCAATGCAATCCCAACTAATTCCTTATGCCTAGTAAATAAACACTAATCTAATCCAATTCAAATTCCAAGGCAAGAGGTTGTTACAAGTATCTTCATAATTATTATTCAATCCATTCAATAATGTGTCAAGTTTATGGAGAATCCAAGTGACATAGAGAGAAGGCACTGACATTGGGTGAAATCAAATGACTACATAGAGGTTCATGGAGACAAGAGATAGAGATCACATTAAACTATAAATTACTTCTAAATGAAGGATAATGTCATGTCTAAACTAACTATAGTAATGACAAGCTGATTAGATCAGATTTTGTAATAAAGGGTAGCCTTGGAATTATAATTTCAAATCTAATTTTGCCAACTCTCTAAAGCTGAATGTAAATAATATTTGTGGCTTAGCTTGAGTCTATTTAAGCTAAGATTTTTTGTGTATAATAAAAAAGTGAAGGAAGGGGGGTCACTTTGAGTGGCAATGCTTTACTATAATTGGTTTGGAGTGCACCAACCATTATTTCACATTTTTTTACCTAATTTTCTTGCCTAAAGAGCACAATTATAATAGATACCCTATTAGATGTTGAATACATAGTTTAAGTTTTTGTTTAGTCCATTTGTAGAATTTTATTTAGTTCAAGTCTTCATGTATTTTATTTTTATTTGATATTAATCACAAAGAAATATAAATGAGATTTGGTTACATCATGATAGTCTCAATTTAGTTGTGCAATAACTGTTTAAATTGGTCTATTAAATTTATTCTTATTTTAATTAAGATTTTCCACAACCAAGGTGTGAAACAACTACAAGTTATGAGTTATGGTTAATTTTGGATAACTTAATAGATAAATGACTATCCTATATATGTGTGTGAATTCCTAAATTAGATTATGCTCATATCTAGTTTTATTCACTCTCTAATGCATAACTTTGCTCATCAAGAAGCTATCTTATGACCAATGTGTACAATGGCTATAGGTCATTGACATGATTATAATTAGGTTGGGTGAACTAATGGTGTTCACAATGTGCCCTTAGGAGCTCACCTCTAGTGTGTCTTGAGTTCATGTAATAGTTGGATTAGGAATAGAGTAGTACAACTATGGTCAATCCTATTTGTAGCTCAAAATACTCTAATGGCTTGTCTGATCAAAGATAACCCATTTATTTTCTACCCTACCATCTCTCTCATTTTTTCATTTTGATGACAACTTTCCCTTAGTGTAGGATTGATATGAGTTACAGTGAAGCTAAATGTATGGCCTCATTAGTTGAATTAATAAGCGTATGGATTTGTTAGTTTAATTAAGAAGGAATTAGACTCAGATAATTAGTTAGCAATCACTAAGTGTCAGCCTATGGTGGAAAAAATTGTATGTTTGTCCATGTTATGTTTATTTAGTGAAATATTGGGCATTGGATCACCAGCATATCCTAAAAATAAGGGGACTCTATCCTACTTGGTTTGATCTCTATGTACTTTATTTAAAATGTTTAATATAATGAGAAAATTCTGAGGGTGAGTTACTTGTTGAGACCAACATCAATCATCTTCCCAATTTTTTATTCCATTATGGATATCATGCATCTTCCCCAAGTAGTTCTATGTTAGTTTTAAATTTTAAAATTATTGGATGTAGAATGGATATTTCTAAAACCATGAAGTATATATGAACAAACACATGTGCAAAGTGTTTGATTTTGTCTTTTGTGTAGTTTTGGTCTTAGTTGGCCTTGAAAGTCTAATTGGATAATTGGAGAGTGTGAAGATTATTTTATTTTATTCTTAGAAGGTTGGAAGTTGAAGAGATATAAATATTGTAAAAAATTATAAATAGTACTTTGATGTAATAAAATCTGGTTCGATGTATTGATAGAGATTAATATACATTGTCCTATTATGGTTTTCCCTTATTTTCTTTATGTATGGTGTATGCACAGTCAATTACTCTATTTTGATTTATTTTTTAATCTGATGCAATATGAATTATGGTCATGTTAATTTATATAGATGTTTCAACCTACTTTTTGGTCTAATTCAAGATGTTGTATGTGGTCTATATGATTTCCATCTCTTTATTACCTATTATGATCTCCATTACACAAGTTATCCCTGTAATTAGCATATTATGGTCAAAATCTAGGAACCTCTACTAATAATGGTATGGTGAGCATGGAACCAAATTGGATAAACTATGTTGAGATGGTTTTTATGGTCAAGACACGTAGAATGATCTCTAGATGAGAGAATTAATAATTTTATAGAGGAAGAAGCATGAAGAGTGAAAAAGACTGCAGAGGAGATCATCCAAGAATATATCTATGGTGAAATTTATGAATTTTTTTATTATAAATTACCTAGGCTATTAGTTATATGGATAGCTATATTTGAATACTATTTCTTTAGTCCAAGGAGAATAGACTTTATAAATTGGACTAAGGACAAGCTAGAGAATTATGTAATTTATATACTAACTGGTCTTGATCAGTAGATTAATGGACAAAGATTGCAATCGATAGCTATATCATAGAGTTCATAGTATAAGGATATATAGATTTTGAGACTATGTAGGATTGATTTGTTCAAGGAATTAGAGGGAAGATTTTTTAGTGACTACCCTTGTTGATTAAGATGTTGGTTGTGGAAAAGGCCATGTTACTTACTCTAGCCAACATGGAGTACTCACTTTAGGCACCATGAGAGTGTGTGCTATCAGGATCTTGCTCCACCAATTAGAGCACATATGATTACTTCTCGTATTAGCAACTAAACACGGAATTTAACCAGAATCAATAAGTAACTAGAAATATGAAACAACACAGGAATTGAGAGACAATACACAATTTTATTAATAATCACTCAGAAGAATATACAATAAGGAAGATGCCACTTCTTCCTCCACCTCAAAGGTTCGCCACTCCTCAAGACCTTCTTCCCTCTCTCTCTTGGTCACAACAATCAACTCCAATATAGAATTGATGTTCACCTCTCCAACCAGTCAGTAACACGCTGCCAGTTCACCCAAGTACACAACCGTACTCCAAGTAGATCTCTTGCTCTCTGCTGCTACCTGCAAATAACTAGATCATACTCACCAATGTAGATCTCCTATAGAAAGTCATGCCCACATGCTGACCAAGATCATACACACACGAAGAACCCTTCTGATTCTCCAATCCAGTACCCACCTTGGTACTGTGGCACTAAGAGGAATGCACCATTACTCTCTTCTCTCTGAAGGAGCTTATTGCTCTCTTACTCACTAGCTACAAGTTCACAATACAGCCTATGAGTCCATATATAGATCTCATGCATACAATAATTAGACTAACCTAATTACAATAATTAGACACACAACTCAAGACCAAAAATAGCCTTTGCATGCAAACACTCAGTTCAACGAATGAACTGTCCATGGAACAAGCAGTTCAAACTGCCACAGGCGACCGGCATCGGTCCCTGTCTGCCTGGAGGTGACCATCGTCAACCAAAATCCTGTCGATGTCGGTTATCTTCCTATCCACCCTGCCATCGTCGGTTTCCCTGTGCACTACACCCTACCAACACTGGTCTCCCTCGAACTCAGCAACCTCCTCCCTATTTGCACCAGTTGAAGCTTTTAGCTCCACAATCTAACATGTGCAAGAGAAAGTGGATGATGAGAAACTGAGTAAGAGGAAATTAAACTTGATCCCAACAAATGAAAGGTGAAAATACTTTGAGTAAAAATAAAATTCTAGGACTCAAGAGAGAGATACAATAATAAATAGGATGTAATAAGATAACTGAACCTAAAGTAACTACAAGTAGGACTAGAAGTAAAGTAGAAGTTGATAGAGTTAGAGAAGTACAAGACAAAGATGTTAGAAAATAAAGTTTATTTAAATTAGGTGTGGAAGTTTCTAAAAGAGAAGGGTATGTTGAATATGAGGAAAGGCTAGATGAGAAAGAGGATACAGGAAGTAGAGATGTTGAGGTAGAGCAATTAGGAAATAGAGGTAGGTTAGATTTAACTAAGGGGATTTTTGCTAGAACCAAGAAGGGAAGTTCCTAGGAAGATTTTAAATTTGAAGGTAGTAATATTATAGGTTCATGTTTGAAGCAAGAATAAGTTATAAATAAGCAGCATTCATCTCAAGAGTATGTATCCCCCAAGCCCACTTTATTTATAGAAGGTAGAAAAAGTACAAAGGGAGAAGCTGACTAATGCTAGTTTGATTCTTTTACTAACAAGTTTGAAAGGCTTAGTATAGAAATCATGTAGGCATTAGAAAGAAATAAGTTACAAGAAGTAGAATTCCTAGTTACACCTAAAAATAATAGTGTGAAGTGTCCTTTAGGCATAAAACCACTATGCAGTCATTCAACTACACAACCTCTTGTGCACAAACACTATCAATTATAGTTACCAATATTTAGACACTTACAAAAATAGTTGATAATCTTTAGAATATGTCACTTCATTTAGGTATGTTTGTACCTTTAATTCCATATGATGGATATTTAGATCTAGAATAGTACTTAGTCACATGTGATATGAAATGGGTTATAAAAGGGTTACATTGGATGATGTGAAGAAATGTGAACTCATAGGAGATTTGGGAGGATGCAATTTGGAGTTCATTTTCAAAATAAATGTTAATACCCTATATTTAAAACAAGTCAAAAAAAATTTATAGCATAATTCAAAGTAAAAAAATGCTCCAATCAAGTGATCCAATATCTAAAGGAGATCTGATAAAAATTAGGAGAAATGGTTGGAGAATATGACCACAAATTCACGAAAGTAATGAATAAAGTTGATTTTTTTTAATCTAAGATAAATATAAGGACGATTGGTTCATAGAAGGTTTACAACCTAGAATAAGGTTCACTATTTCACAAACCTAGTTCTCCACCAAAGCTAATGGTCGTTCTATTGTCCTCAAGGTTGAGCAGATAAAAGACTATGCAAATCTTCTTATGGTAGGATAAAAAGTAGAAGGTAAGTTAGATGCTTTTATGAGGAGGATGACTGAAATTAATGAAAATGAAAATCCTAAATTATGTTTATGGTGCATAGAGTGTGGTTGTGAGGGACATTATAGGAATGATTTCCCAACAATCAAAACATAATTTTGTGAACTTTGTAGGGTGGTGGGACATCCTACATCTAAATGATATCTCCTTTAACAATATATTCAAAAATAACATAGCATGTATTGTAATTTTTTCAAATCTACAAATCATGATGAGACTAGTTGTCATGTTTTGTAGGAGTTAAAAAGCAAGATATAACAAATAACATCTTTGCATTTATGGCCCGAGAGATACCCACTATGAAGCAAGTAATTCCAAGACTAGATGTGGAGATGACCAATGTGACTCAAGTCAATCCAGGATGAGTGCTTTCATCACCATAATACCATATTCCATCATCACCGTAGTACCAGACACAAGGCCTAGCTAGTTAGAATAATACATCATCTCTATATTATTAATATTCTAGTTAGTATGTGCAACCATGGAACAACATGAATCTTCAAAAATAACAAGTAACTTGGACCTCAAGTTCTCCTCAACATCAATATGGAGGATATGATGCATAGATAAATCATTAGGGAGGATATAATGGACAAAAATCCCAAGGTTGGGGATATCAACATAATAGAGGAGGCTACAGAGATGGATATTGGGGAGGACATCATGGTGGATATCAAGGAGGTCATAATAATAATAATTGGTAAAATTGACCACCCATGCATTTTTATCTATGTGGTGCATATAATCATTATGTGAAGAACTATCCCACAAATCCTTAAAGGCAAGTTTATTATGTATATTTCAAGATCAAAGGTCAACATTAAATGAAAGATTTCCCTATTCTAGAAAAATAAAGAAAGGAGAAGATAGTGCACAATGTTAACATGATTAATGGGTAGCTAAAGGAAAATACATTTATATAAGCCCTCACAAGGAAACAATGGGATGAACAAGGTTCACCTCCATTAGAGATGCCTCAAGATCTAAGTATTAGAAAATTTTAGTAGGATAAATATCCTGACTCTTTAAATAAAAAGAAATTAATGCATCAACTTGCACATGTATTACAAGGAATACAATAAAAACTAGTTGTTGATGAGGATAACATTGTTATTGATGCTCAAATGTATGGGAAAATTATTCAAATATTGAGAAAAGAAGGAATTATGACTGATTTGATACACCTAATAAAAACACTCAACACATTCCATAATGAATATATATCCCAGAATATCATGAACCTCTTTCAAAATATTTTGGAGTGTGTGCAATGATGATAGATAAAGGCCACCAAAGTAGTTTGGTATGTTAAGACCAAGAATCCCTGGGATGTAGATTAATGACTAGATATCAATTTGGATGGATATGAAATCCCAAATGTAGTATTTGAATTTGGTAGTACCATTTTCTCCACATGGGAATCCATTAGCCAACCAACTATGAGTTACAGTCCAATAACATTAATCTTAGTAAATTATAGTAGATTCAAACCTATTGGCTGATTAGAATATGTTGAAATTGAAGTAGCTAAACTTAGCTTGTGAGGAAATTTCAAGTTCATTAACATGAAGATAGTAGATACCCATTACCCTACATTAATTGGTAATGAATGGGCCTACAATGGCCAAATTACTATTAACACTATGTGTAATCAGTTAGAAGTGCATCTAAAAGATAAAATAGTAGTCATACCTCTAAATAAATATGAACATAAGCCATATATCATTCCTAAGGAACCAAAATATCTTTATGCTTATAGGGACAATAGTTGGTTTAATGTGGAGATAGATGAAAGGTAAATTTGGGTGCACATTATTGAAATTTAGAAGTGGAAGCCCAATATTACAGAACAAGAATAACCAATGGTATTTAAAATAGTTAACACAAAGTTACTAGTCAAACATGTTCAAATTGAAGAATGTGTTTCTCCTCTAGTACATTCACCAATAATATCTGAGGTATAATTTTTATATAATAATATTGTAGCTATGATGGATTATATTGAACCTACCCCTAAAATAATCTTACCCTAGGATTTGACCTCATCCATAAGTGGTGACTCAGATGCACACAACCTAAATTGGTCCCATAGAGATCATGAATTAAGACCTATGCACATGGTTTTCACTGTAGAATGCCAAATACCTCAATTTTTTATGATTGAGGATGGTAATCCATTCAACTTGACACTTGAAAACCATGTACCATAGGTAGAACAATGATTCAGTGCACTTATCTATGTGCTGAAAGGAACTTCTATAAGATGGTGTGTTGTGCACAAAAAAATAGATATGCATTGGGAGGATGCTTTTGAAATCTTCCATGCAAGGTTTTAGGTACCATCTAGTATTAAATTAGAATGGAACTTATTTAAAGTGGTTCAATGTCCTGAATTACACATCCATCATTGCATGGACATATAGACTACATAAGGAGTAGAGCCTTGAAATTGGGCACACATATTTAGTCACACTCTTACACCTCTTCCAACATCTTGGTACATGCATCAAGAGTATAGAAGAGAAACCAAACACTAGCCATAAATTTAGTAGGATTTTATCTAGACTATTGTATTTGAAGATGATAATCATTTAGTATAGAATGCCCTACAAAAAATCAAAAAAATTCTATGTCACAAATGTGGAAAATATTTAACAAATGTTAATGAATCATCTTCTCATTGAGAAGCTGCACAAGATCTAGATTTTTCACTGTGTAATTATAAAGCTAATAAAAAATAACAACTCTAAATTCATCCCTATAATATAATAAACAATGATTTAATAGAGTCCAGTGATAGTGATAATGATGGGGATATGGATTTAGAAGGGTTCTTTGAACTTCAACATGAAGAATAACCTAAACTAGTATAAAGTGCAGAGCAGATAGAAGAAGAGAAGTTTCATATTATTGATATCCCATAATGGGAATGGAAATGCATTTTACAAGATATTATGCCTAGTTGATTAGACAAAATATATCAAGAACTATTTCAAAAGATGCAAGGAAATATTAAGACAAAAGTGGCCCCTAAGCTTGCATCAATGGGAGATTACTAGGGATAAGAGCAGATCTCCAAATCTTTGTAGTTGTTAAGAGACTACCAGGATGTGTTTCCAAGTGAATTTTTGGATGTTAAATGCATAGATCCATCCTTGGGAGAGATTCAAATTAAGCTAAATGAACACATGTGCCTAATTAAAAAGCGGCCCTACTGACTCAATCCTAACATGCAAACTAAAGTAAATATTGAGCTATATAGAATGTAAGAAGCTATAATTATGTATTCAATTGAGAAGGTAGAATGGGTGAGCCCCATGGTGGTACAACCTAAGAAGATGGGAAAAATATGGGTGGGTGGGGATTACTGTGCACTCAATAATGCCTTCATCAATGATCCATTCCCTATCCATTTTATGAATGAAGTACTTGAATATATCACTAGACATGAGGTATATTCCTTTACAAATAGTTTTAGTGGGTACCACCAAATTATAATTACCAAATAAATCAAGCCAAAAATATATTTGCTACTGAATGAGGGTCATTTACATATAAGGTACTACCATTTGGTTTTAAGAACACACTTGTCTTTTCTAGAGCTGTGGTAAATTCATTTAAAGGCTTCATTCATAATTTATTAGAGGTGTATTTAAAGGATTGGTTAGTATTTTATCTATTTATTGAGCACTTGTCTAAGCTTAGATTGATGTTAGAGTGATTCAGGGCTTTGTGTATCACCTTAAATTTAAATAAATGTCTATACTTTACACCTTTTAGTGTCTTGATCATTCACATAGTGTGAAATGATGGAATTTTGGTTGATCCAGCTAAAAGTGTTGTTATAGTAGGAATACTAACTCCTAAAAGCTCATATATAGTGTGCACCTTTCTAGGTCATACCATATATTATAAGAAATTCATAAAAGGATATGTAACTATATTAGTAGCCATAGAAAATCTACTACGTAAAGACACCAAATTTGAATGGACACCTGAGTGTTGGACACATTTATTGAGATAAATCAAAGGTTGGTAACAGCACCCATCTTGGTATTTCCTAAATGGAAAAAGCCATTTCATGTACATGTCAATGCTTCAAGAACCATAGTAGGAGCCATCTTAGCAAAATCCAAAAAAGGTGGGCTAGACCTTCCAATACATTTTTCAAGTAGAAAAATCTTAGCTATGGAAAATAATTACACAACCTTTGAAGAGGAACACTCACCATGGTGTTTACATTACAAAAATTTAGGCATTAGTTGCTGGCTACTCATTTTGAGTTATTCATATACCACTAGACATTGTGATACCCAGTCAATAAACTAATCTAGGGAGACAAATCTCTAAGTGGTTGATGCTCTTCCAATAATTATAATTTTTCATCAATGTGAGACTAGGATAGGAGAATGTGGGGTCAAATCATCTCAACAGACTACACAATGGGGATGAACCAGAGGAACTCAAAGATAAATCTACTAATGCACATCTATTTAGAACTAATATAGTTCCTGATAACATGAAATACATTACAATATTATTGGAACAAGGAGCTTTTCCTACACATTATACAGAGAGGGAAAATCATCCTATGGTTACCAGAGCTATACCATATTGCCTCATTAATGGTTTCTTATAAAAGTTGGGTAAAGATGATGTATTGCATAGGGTATCTCTCGAAAATGGATGACCCCAATTGCTTCAAGAATCTCACCAATGCATTATAGGAGATGATACTACTAGGAAAATACTTTAGAGTGTTTTATGGTGGTCTACACTTTTTTAGGATTCGTATAGAGTTTCTAATCACTGTGACATCTATCAATGAATGGGTAAGCCTAATCAATGACATGAAAATCCCTTAGTTCCTATGTTTGTATAATAGCCTTTAGAATAATGGGGAATCAATTTTTTTGGACCTATAGTTCCCTTAAGTAAGTGTAATCATGCTAGATACATTATCATAACAACTGACTATTTTACAAAATGGGTAAAAGCTCTACTACTCCAAGCTATGGTGCAAAGGATGCTACCAAATTCTTATATGAAAACATTATTACATAGTTTAGATATCCATTTAAGCTCATAGGTGATAGAGACACACAATTTCTTAATAATACTATTAAGACTCTCATGGAAGAATTCATGATATTGCACCACAAAAGTATAACTTACCAACTGTAGGCTAATGGATAGGCAGAAGCATCAAATAAAATTTTGGGTAAGATGCTGAGAAAAATTTACAATGTCCAGAGAGATAATTTGGAGGATCACATTCCTAAAATTATTTGGGCCTATCACACACATTATAAGTGAACCACCATATTCACACCCTTTCAATTAGTATATGGCATTGAGATAGTAATGCCTATGGAGTACATTGTACCCAATCTATGCATTTCAATGATCATGAGGTTAGGGAATCATGACTCATTAAAAGCATAACTGATAGACTTCACTAAGATGAAATGAGCTAGGGTAAGATCACAATGGACCCAACAAATCAATAAAAAAAGTTAGAAAGCATGGCATGATCATAATCTATGATCTAAGCAATTTTACCTAGATCAAATTGTATTACTTTATGAGAGTATATTTAAGGCATTCCCAAAAAAATTCTGCATATGATAGAAAGGACCTTGTATTATTCATGAAGTATCACCATAGGGTACCATAGTGCTAAAATATTTGTAGGAAACCATTTTATCAGGGTGAATCAATAGTTGTAGGCTTAATCCATATCAACTTTAATCTCTATCATGCTATTAAAAATTGAGTGGATGCTGAGTAACACTATGTAGTTAGGATTGTATTTAATGTTGTTTTCTTTGTATTTTATTTCATAGGTTAGAATGTTTGTTAGTATCTTAATTTTTTTGCAACACATTGCAACCACCATAACTAGTTGTCATTGTAGGATATAACCACTTGGCTGAGACAACTCACCTAGGATAATGTAGAGAAATTTTTACTCTACATTGCTTTCAAAATTTCAGTCGAGCACTGCAATTTTGGTTCTTCGAGTGAAGTCACAGAGTTTTGGAGCAGAGGACGGGTTCATTTTGCCTAAGTGTTGAAACGCAGTGGAAGCTTCCAAGTGTCGTCCTCAGAGCATGGTCCCTTTTTGTCCCTTTTTGCCTCCTTTGCTCTTTTCATTTCAATTTTGACCTAAGTATTGGATTCAAGCGGAAGCGGCCACGTGTCGGCCTCCGGGAGATGAAGATGTAAAGTTGGCAACTTTTGAGGACCTTGTTTTAGCTTTCCACAGAACCACAAATCGTGCCATGTACCCAGTAGCAGTTAAGGGGAATGCACCACATGTCAACATCCGTGTATCGTAAGACACATCCGTGTTTTCTATTTTGACAAAAACTTCCAACAAGCTAAGTGACAGAGAGAGCAGAAAGTGCCAGGTGGCAGCTGCGGAGGCCCTGAATTACCTTCTGAAGAAGTGGTGGAAGCCACCACGTGTCGACCACCAAGAGCCCTTTGTTTCAATGCCTGGGTCCATGCTTTCCATTCAACGCATAAAGGCATCGTTCATTTTGCTAGGTATCAAAGTGCAGCGGAGGCTGCCAATTGTCACTGTCTGGGTCCCTCTCTACTCCATCCCCAAAATAGCGAAAGGCACCACATACTCCCAGCAGGAGAAGTGGAAGATGCCATGTATCTTCCCAGGAGCAGCAAAGGTCGCCACGTATCAACTTCTAAGAGACCACCTTCGAGCCTAATCGCTGAATGAAGATTGTGGTGGGTCCCAGATGATATTTTAAAGAAAGCGAAAGCAGCCAGTTGTCATCCTCCGGTGCCTTCTAGGTGATCAAGAGAATTTTTGGAAAATTGACAAAGGGTCCTCTCCCATTACAAACAGAACAGAGTGCCCGTCTACCTGTTACAGTGAAAATGGAGGGAAATTTGGTGAGAGTTAATTTGAGTAGATGGAGTAGTGCACCGGGTAGTTTTTTTGGGGCTTGCAAGCATTGAAGACGTCGTCCATTTGTCCCCTACCAGCGGAGGTAGAATAGACAATTGAGCGGCCTAGTAGGTGATGAAATTTGAAATTCAGGCGTGAAGAGAGGAACTAATCAGGAATTGTCATGCTACAGTTAAGGGCAGCCGTTCTTCTCCAGCATGGCTTTTGGAAGCATTAAATGTGCCAGAGTTCAAATTATTATTTTTTATTTACGTATCCAGGGTTATAAAAGAAGAAGAATTGTAAGAAAAAGGAGGGGGGAATTCTCATAGTTTTAGACTTTCAGAGTTTTTGACCAATAATATCATTTGCTTTTGTTACATTTTCTTGAGTTGAAAGGTTTATATGACTCTGTGTGTTTTTGCATCTTTGGTATGACTGAAAGATTCAATAAGAAAATTGAACACTATGCCCTTGTTGATGTCATCTGTGTCATTTGCAAAGTAGTCTATGCTGTAGATTTTCTAGTGTTGTGATTGGAAATGTTATTTGCTTCTGTCCCATTTTCTGGAGTCTAAAGTTCTACATAACTGTGCATGACTTATGTGCCTCTAATGTGATTGGAAGATTCTATGAAGAAGATTGAACACTATGCCTTTGTTGACAATTCATGTATCTCAGCAAAAGACTCCCCTGTTGTGAGCCTCTATCTCTATTATTCCAATATTTTACATTGATCATGCACCTGTCTACTCTTAAATGTAAAAGAATCACATAATAGTTTCACTATGCTCAGGTTAGGATTAGGATTACTCTCAGGCGCATTGCCATAGTTAGGTTTCAATTCCTGTATTTTGTGTTTTTGTTTATTCTCCTATCCCTTTTCCCCAACACCCAATACAAAAGAAGAGACCAGCTTCTTTAAAATATGGAGGTTGTTTTCAAGCCACATTGTCCCACAGCTTGAAACTTCCCATTGTTATTGATTAAGATCTAGCGTCATTTTAAGACATCAATAGTTTTTGGCATGCCCGATGGGACCAGTCTTGAAGTTTCTTTCAAGACCGCATGAACCAAAGAGCCACGAGGAGTCAGAGCTGTGGACCAGTCACCAGATCGCAAACTACTAGAAATCTAGGTATTCTTTTTCTTCCTCTGGTAATTAGTCCAAGAAGAAGGGTTAACCGGTTCATACTAGTACCAAATATGGGAGTCAATGTCCCCCCAAGAAATTATGCAAAATGGAACACTGGTAGCCCTTTACTTCTCCCAACACCTCCAGCTATTTGGGACCCTATTCCAGGAAATGCTCTAAAGGCTCTACCGAAATTCAGTGGGGAAGACTCAAAAACACCCGTGGAGCATCTTCAAGATGTATCAGATGTCTTCTCCATACATGGTGTCACAGAGCAAAATGTGGCCCTAAGGTTGTTAGCAGCCTCATTCAAAGGAAAGGCCTTAGAATGGTATCGGTCCTTGACCCCAAATACCATTTCCACATGGGACCAGCTTGGAGATCTGTTCTTTGAAAGATTTGTAGAAAAAGGTGACAAGTCTTCTTTACTACAGCAGTTGATCACCATTCAGAGGGGACCACAAGAGGACATGACTGACTTCAACACCAGATTCAAAAAAACTTGGCATAGAATCCCTGTCGTAGCTAAACCACCACCTGGTATGGCCATAGTATTCTATCTCAAAGCTTTAAATTTAGATATATCTATCATGATCTAGTCACTGGGAGGACACACTTTGCCAGTAGCTTATGACCTTGCAGTCAGAGCTGAGAACCATTTAATCGATGCTGAAAAGTTACCTCCAAGGCCTCCCATGCCCATGTTCCTAGAAATCTCCTTGCCTTTACCTCAAGAAATACCTAAAACTACAGCTCTACCTCTGTCCATGTATCAATACCCTCAGCCTTCTGGGAAAGGACCTATCCCTGTTCCATCATCTGAGATGGATGATATCAAAAATATCCTGAGATCATTTTCCAATGAGTTGATTAATATGAAGAGGCAGCAGAATACTTTCCCCAAGCCTCCTTATCAAGGCTATCAAGGAAACAGGTTCTCGTCTCAACCAAACCAATATCAAGACCCTCCAAGGCAAACCAACCATCAACCAACAAATCAATTAGTTGCAGTTCCCACACCCTCATAGACCCTTCCTCCCAACTCAAACAGGGAGATGGTTCCGGGCCAAAATAATTATGTGGATGATACTAATGCTTGGTGTTTCCCTTGCAATGATGCCCACACACCTAGAGATTGTCCTAGAGGCAATCTACAACAAAGAGTAGTCAAGCAGAGAAGAATGGATGGTCAGTTTGCCAGTACTAGTAGCTATCAAGCCTACCAATCTCCCGGCATGCAAAATTTAGTGCTAGTGGCTCAGATGCAAGGAATGTCCTTACAACAGGAGGAAGAAATAGCCCCTGAACACACTTTGTTCTCATGGGTTGAGGATGAAGAAGCAGTCTTCTTGAACAAAGTGTTTACCTCCCAGAGGCCAGTAGTGCAGTCTGATTACTATACCAGATCAAAGAGGAGAATGGTAGAGCAGCCCGAAATTGTAAATGGTCGAGACAAGAATAATCCTCCATCTCAGGGGCAAGGGAATGTTGCTATTAGATAGGAAGTGTCTCAGCTAATGCAAGATCAAGGGATTCCTACCCAGATTCAAGAAAGAACAAGGTATCCCTATTACCAAAAAACTCTGTCTTTGGGACCTATCAATATTGTGGACCAATTAAATAAAACTCTGGCACAAGTATCTATATGGGATATCTTGGCTATCCCTGAGCAAAAGACATTACTGCAAGAAGCCCTACAAGGGCCAGCAATACTCGAAGGTACCGCATCCAAGGAAGGACCTATAAGAAAGGGAAAGCTCAAAGATATGATTCCTCTAATGACAATAGCCTTCATGAAAAATGCAGTACAAGTAGGTAAATCCAAGCCAAAGCCTTTCTATTTGACTCTGATAGTTGGAAAGAAACTCCTACATAATGCATTTATAGATTCAGGAGCTAGTACAATTATGATGCCCAAGCAAATAGCTGATGCTTTGCAAATAAAATATGAACCCCTTGCAAAGGGAGTTATGCAGCTAGACGGCAAAATAGTGCAAACTATAGGGAGAATAAAGCAACTCCCCTTGCAGTTATTCACATGCCCCAATGTAATTGTCAACCAGGATATAGTTGTCATAGATATTCCTCCCATTTTTGGTTTATGTTTATCCTGAGACTTTATGGCAAAGATAGGTGGATATATGTCTCTTGACTGGTCTCACCTCATTCTGAGAACCAGGTATGGTTCAAAGATGAAAATTTTGTCTGAACCACTGTCCAAAGACCACATCACCAATGAACCAACAAGAAGATTGGAAGCAGATCATGCCATGATGAATAAAGCAGAAATAAATTTTGTCGAAGAACTAGGAGACTGGACTGAGCATGGTCAAAAAGAAGAAAACAGCCAGTTGTTGGCTATGATGCAGAGCGACCCGTATGGGAACTATGACTCTACTAGTTTGGGCACGTATGTCATTTTTGATGAGGATCAGGTGATCCCAAATGTTATAAGAGAAGAGGCACCTATTGCTCAAGATGCAGAGCTCTAGACTTTGAATTTTGATGGGGCCAGAAGTAAGCATGGTGCTGGAGCAGGGATTTGTCTTACTGCTCCAAATGGTGATAAATTTTTAAGGGCTATCTGATTCCAATTTGCTTGCACTAATAATGATACAAAATATGAATCTTTAGTACATGGGCTCCTGTTAGCCCAGAAAAAGGGAATAAAGAACCTAAAAGTAAAAGGAGATTCAGAGCTAGTAGTAAAGCAAATACAGGAAAAGGCAGCAGCCAAGAATGTGATAATGAGGTCCTACAGGCATAGGATTTGGGATTTGATAGAAAGTTTTGATGCCTTCAATATTGAAATAATTCCCTGAAGTCAAAACACTGAGGCTCAAATTGGCTCACAGTTTGACCCAGCAACTGGCCTATTGGTTAACAATGAGTCAGTAAAAGTTATAGTGAGGCCAACCATCCCAGACAATGATGAGAAATGGCAAGTGTTTGAGAATGATGCTCAGGTAGTCTCTTTTTTGCAGCAATCAGATGAGTTTGCAGATCAGTTGCAAACTAAAATTGAAGAGGCATATGGTGATTAGATTATCCAATTAAGGACCAATAAGCTCCCCAAAGGATTGATCACCTTAGAAAATTTGTTCAACCCAGAAGATGTAAGCCTAGGAAAGAAAAGGTTCCAAATAGATAAGGCAGACTATTTTGAAGTGGAGGTGAGTGATGGCAAAAGACTAAAGGTCAAAAATTTTGCAACTCCAAAAGAAAAGGAAAGATTGATCAAGTTGTGCCAAAAGTATGACAGAGTCATAGCCTGGAGCTATAAAGACCTTCACGGATACAATAGAGACATTATCCAGCATACCATAGAATTGACTAGGGGATCCAAACCCATCAGACAAAAATAGAGACCAGTAAATCTAAGGATAGAGCCACTAATGGTAGATGAGTTGCAGAAACTTCTAGATTCCAAAATAATATTTCCAATCAAACACTCAACCTGGGTATCAAATCTAGTCCCGGTTAGAAAAAAGAATAGAGATGTAAGGCTATGTGTGGATTTCAGAGATCTAAATAGAGCATCTCTGAATCACCACTATCCCTTACCCTCCATGGAACAAATTTTGCAAACTGTGGCTAGATCAGAGAGGTTTTCTCTAATTGATGGTTTCTCTGGGTATAATCAGATCTAGCTCGCTGAGGAAGACCAGTATAAAACTGCTTTCACTACCAAATGGGGGACATTTGCCTATGCGAAGATGCCATTCAGCTTATCAAATGCAAGAGCAACCTTTCAACGGGTGATGGACATAGCCTTCGGTGAACTTATCAACAAGGTCATCCTAGTCTATCTGGACGACCTCACTATTTTCTCAAAAAATGCTGATGATCATTTTGATCATTTGGATTCTATCTTCAAGAAGTGTCAAGATTTCGAGATATCTTTGAATCCCAAGAAATGTATTTTTGTTGTACCTCAGGGTAAATTGTTGGGGCACATAGTATCTAAGGAAGGAGTTTCTATAGATCCTGAGAGGATCATAGTTATAATGGACTTACCCCTTCCAGCAAATAAAAAGGCAGTCCAATCCTTTTTAGGGAAAATCAATTTTGTCATTAAATTCATATCTGATTTTGTAGGCTTGGTTAGACCAATGACACTCTTGCTAAAAAAGGGCCTGATCTTCAAGTTGACAATGGAAGGAAAGCAAGCTTTTGAGGGGATCAAGAAGGCTATCTCGACAGCCCCAGTGCTCAAGAACCCAAATTTTTCCAAGCCCTTCATGTTGTATGTCTATGCAGGGGAATCAAGTATTGATGTTGTCCTGACTCAAAAGAATGACAGGTTGGAGGGGGAGCACCCAATAGCCTTTTTCTCAAGAACTCTCAGAGATTATGAGACCAGGTAAAATTTTGTGGAAAGACAAGCCTATGCCATGGTGAAAGCCCTCAAGAAATTTAAGCATCTGATATCAGGGAACAAAATTTTGATACTTGTAGCTCACTCTAGTGTCAGGAAATACATCATGGAAGGGGAAATTACTGAGAAAAGAGCCAATTAGATCTCCAAGATCCTTGAATATGATGTAGAGGTCAGACCCACCAAACTGGTCAGAGGTAGGGGACTACGCCAATATATAACTCAAGAGCTTGAAAAGTTGTTACCTGAGGGAGTAGATTCAGAAGAGGAGCCAAAAATGGTGCTAAAGTTACAAGAAATTGATTAGGAATCCTGGGTCACAGATAGGATTCAATTTATGAAAAATGGGGCTTACCTGAGAGAACTCCGTCGAAACAAGAGGAGGTATTACAGGATACAGGGAGTTCATTTTATCTTAATTGAATAAGTCCTTTTCAGAAGAAATTATGATGGGAAATTGTTAAGATGTGTAGAACAGGCTGAAGCCAAAAGGATACTACACAAAATGCATTATGGAACATCAAGAGGACATTTTTCTACAAAGACCACAACCATAAAGATAAGTGAGGCAAGATATTTCTGGCCTACTTTGTTTGCAAATTGTTATCAACTGGTTAGAAAATGTCAATCGTGCCAGTATTATATGGGGATGCAGAGGAATGCAGCCATGCCCCTTAGTCCAGTAGTTGTGGATGAACCTTTTGCTCAGTGGGGTCTTGACTTCATTGGGATGATAAATCTAGTGTCCAGCATGGGTCACAAATGGATACTAACTGCTATAGACTATTTCACCAGATGGATCGAGGTAGTCCCACTTAAGGAAGCAACAGAGAATGTGATCCTAGATTTTCTAGGAGGTATCACTACTCACTTTGGGGTTCCTCGCACCATCATTTCAGATAATGCTAAAGCATTCTTGGGGTCTAAGGTATCAGAGTTTGCCCTGAGACATGGAATATATCTGAAAACCTCATCTAACTATTACCCTCAAGGTAATGGTCTGGCAGAGTCAACCAACAAGAACCTAATAAGACTCATCAAAAGAGTGGGGGTGGATCATCATAAAGAGTGGCACAAAGTGCTTAATCTAGCACTATGGGCTGATAGGATCACGCCCAAGTAGGTGATCAAAATGTCTCCATATGAATTGGTGTATGGAAAATCTGTCATGATTCCCCTAAGTTTGGAAATCCCTACTCTTCAACTGATTAAGCAAATCGAGATCGAAGAAAATGGCCCCATGCAGGTCAGACTCGCAAAACTTCTAGAAGTTCAAGAAAAGAGGGACATGGCTCATGATTCATTGATCAAGCACTAGGGAATGATTAAAAATTATTTTGACAAAAGGACTTCAAATCCTAATTTTGAAGAGGGCTCGATTGTTCTGAAATGGGATGCAAGGGCCGCCAAACTGGGTTAGCATACCAAATTCGAAGCATTATGGACTGGTTCGTATAGGATTCGTGCGTGTAAGCAAGAGAATTCTTTCGAGCTGGAGTCGATGGAAGGGGAACCTAAAGAGATTC
The DNA here is from genome assembly GCA_037957365.1 of Torreya grandis. Classification (NCBI taxonomy): domain Eukaryota; kingdom Viridiplantae; phylum Streptophyta; class Pinopsida; order Cupressales; family Taxaceae; genus Torreya; species Torreya grandis. Next base: position 2,661,770 of record JARHVA010001628.1, read on the forward strand.
TTGTAAATGAAATCTATTTAAAACATTTCAATTGACTTAGGTCTCTCATGTATTATAGTTAAATAGTTTCCCCTTCTTGTTTTCTCATTGTTTTCCCTGCTTTGCTTTTAATAGGTGATTTAAACATTTGTTGAGGGCTCTTTGAAGCTATAATTTTCACAATTTTGATCGAGTGAGAGGTGGAGTTTCTTTTTGAGCAGGCTCAAAAGTCCTGAGGGTCACCAGTAACTATAAAGAAATTTTTACTCTACGTTGCTTTCAAATTTTTAGTCGAACACTGTAATTTTGGTTCTTCGAGCGAAGCCACAGAGTTTTGGAGTAGAGGACGGGTTTGTTTTGCCTAAGTGTTGAAACACAGTGGAAGATGCCAAGTGTCATCCTTAGAGCATGGTCCCTTTTTGTCCCTTTTTGCCTCCTTTGCTCTTTTCATTTCAATTTTGGCCTAAGTATTAGATTCAAGTGAAAGCAGCCACATGTCAGCCTCTGAGAGATGAAGATGTACAGCTAGCGACTTCCGAGGACCTCATTTTAGCTTTCTAGAGAACCACGAATTGTGCCACATACCCAGTAGCAGTTAATGGGAATGCACCATGTGTCAACATCTGCGTATCGTAAGACGCATCCGTGTTTTCTATTTTGACAAAAACTTCCAACAAGCTAAGTGATAGAGAGAGCAAAAAGTGCCAGGTGGCAGTTGTGGAGGCCCTAAATTACCTTTTGAAGAAGCGATGGAAGCCACCACGTGTCGACCACCAAGATCCCTTTGTTTCAATGCCTGGGTCCATGCTTTCCATTCAACGCATAAAGGCATCGTTCATTTTGCTAGGTATCAAAGTGCAGCGAAGGCTACCAAGTGTCACCATCTAGGTCCCTCTCTACTCCATCCCCAAAATAGCGAAAGGCACCACATACTCCCAGCAGGAGAAGTGGAAGATGCCACGTATCTTCCCAGGAGCAGCATAGGTCGCCACATATCAACTTCTAAGAGACCACCTTCGAGCCTAATCACCGAATGAAGATTGTGGTGGGTCCCAAATGATATTTTAAAGAAAGCAGAAGTAGCCAGTTGTCATCCTCCGGTTCCTTCTAGGTGATCAAGAGGATTTTTGGAAAATTGACAAAGGGTCCTCTCCCATTACAAATAGAACAGAGTGCCCGTCTACCTGTTACAGAAAAAATGGAGGGAAATTCGATGAGAGTTAATTCGAGTAGATGGAGTAGTGCACTAGGTAGTTTTTTTTGGGTCTTGCAAGCATTGAAGATGCCGTCCATTTGTCCCCTACCAGCGGAGGTAGAATAGATAGTTGAGCGGCCCAGTAGGTGATGAAATTTGAAATTCAGGCGCGAAGAGAGGAACTAATCAGGAATCACCATGCCGCAGTTAAGGGTAGCCGTTCTTCTCTAGCATGGCTTTTGGAAGCATTGAATGTGCCAGAGTTCAAATTATTATTTTTTATTTACATATTTGGGGCTATAAAAGAAGAAGAATTGTAAGAAAAAGGAGGGGGGAATTCTCATAGTTTTAGACTTTCAGAGTTTTTGACCAATAATATCATTTGCTTTTGTTACATTTTCCTGAGTTGAAAGGTTTATATGACTGTGTGTGTTTCTACATCTTTTGTATGACTAGAAGATTCGATAAGAAAATTGAACACTATGCCCTTGTTAATGTCATCTATGTCATTTGCAAAGTAGTCTATGCTGTAGATTTTCTAGTGTTGTGATTGGAAATGTTATTTGCTTCTGTCCCATTTTCTGGAGTCTGAAGTTCTACATAACTATGCGTGACTTCTGTGCCTCTAATGTGATTGGAAGATTCTATTAAGAAGATTGAACACTATGCCTTTGTTGACAATTCCTATATCTCAGCAAAAGACTCCCCTGTTGTGAGCCTTTGTTTCTGTTATTCCAATCTTTTACATTGATCATGCACTTGTCTGCTCTTAAATTTTATAGCATCACATAATAGTTTCACTGTACTCAAGTTAGGATTAGGATTACTCTCAGGCGCATCGCCATAGTTAGGTTTCAATTCCTGCATTTTGCATTTCTGTTTATTCTCCTATCCCTTTTCCCCAACACCCAATACAAAAGAAGAGACCAGCTTCTTTAAAATCTGGAGGTTATTTTCAAGCTACATTGTCCCATAGCTTGAAACTTCCCATTGTTATTGATTAAGATCTAGCGTCATTTTAAGACATCAACAGATAGTTAGCCACCACTACACCAAACTTGGTAATTAAGTCTAGGAAGGTGACAAACGATAGGTACAACAAATGGAAGGCCAATGGTCAGGTCAAACCATTAATAACATGGTATCTCAAAACATTTCAGCAATTTTGAAGCAAATTTGGTAATAAAATAACAAGAGGATGCATAAAATGAATTGATTAATTGAAGGGACATATACTCACTAGAAATAACTACTAGAGCTAAATCACACAATTGAGGCACCAAACCTCCCTGTCAAGATGATTTCTAGCATCCAATATTAATTGTAAAGAGAACATATATGTGCATCTAATTAATGCATTCACAAGAGGTGGTAACACATATTTGGGTACCAAATAACTATAAAAGAAAGGGATATAAAAAATGAGAAACCATCACATTCTATAGTAAACATGAGATTTCTACAATCGGCCTTTTGACTGTCTATTTGTGAATAAATTTTGCACTAAAGTGCAATTTCTGAAATTAATCATCAACTTTACTCATTTATCCATCCATGGATATAGGTAAACTATTGATCCCACTATCTGATGCTCAAAAGAAGGAAATGGGAATAAGGTTAGGGCTCTCACAAACAAAGTATAATGATTTATAACCCTTCAATTTAATTGACAGGGTAGAAGCTACTCTATTTGCTCTAGAAACCCAAGGAGAAGCATAACTAAGAACTTTAACACTACAACATCCACTGTATTTTCATAACACTAAAAGGTTTCTCAAGCTTCCTACGTTTGTCTAGTTAGATGAAGTCATGATGACATTTTTGAGTTGGTATAATAAAGGTTCTATTCATCTAGCTCAAGATATTACCATTTGGATCAATGCACACTCAATGTTAAGAGCAATTGGTCTACCTAATCATGGTAAATATTTAATGCAATACAAGTCTACAATGCCACCACTTCACCCAAATATCAGAGAATAATACTCTATTATGGCAGGAAGAGGAACTCCTATTGATTCAATTACAAATGTTTCACTATGCACCATGGTCCAATGTGTAGGGAAATCCAAGAACAAACACACCTATTCTGATTCCTCTTGTTAGGATCTTGCTCCTCAGAAAGAGCACAATATGATTACCAAACCAAGCAACTTAATACGTGGAAATTAACCAGAATCACAAGTAACTAGAATTCAGAATAACATAGAATATGAGAGACAATACACAACTTGTATTAATAACTCTTACAGAAAAGAATACAATAAAGAAGATGCCACTTCTTCTCCACCACCTCTTCAGAGGTTTCCCACACCTCAAGTGAACAGTAATTCTCTCCTCAAAGCTCTCTCTCTCAGGTCCCAACACCCAACTCAAACACAGAGTTGGTGTTCACCTCCAGTGCTCCACGCACACCACAAGTGTTCCACGCACTCCACAAGTGCTCCACGCACTCCACAAGTACTCAAGGTACTTCAAGTAGATCTCCCATGAACCTGCAATAACTTGCACCTCAACAGACCATACTTATGGAAGGAACTACCTTGCCTTCCTCTTAGCTCTCCATGTACTCCACGTACATACCAATGAGTACACACCGTACTCCAAGTAGATCCTGCCTGATCCTGCTCCCTATTGTGTTGATGTTCTATCTGATCTCCAACCTACAGATCAATCTGGTTATGAACACCTGTGAACCTTGACCTTGCACACACACACACACACCTATAGATCAATGATCTTACTTACCATGTAGATCTCCTATAAGGGCCATGCTCACCTGATGACTAAGATCATACATACCTGAAGAATCCAGCTGACTCTCTAATCTAGCACCCACACACTTGGTACTGTGGCACTAGGAGGAATGCACCATTGCTCTACCTCTCTCTGAAGGAGCTATTTGTTCTCTTACTCCCTAGCACAAGTTTCCAATACAACCATGAGTCTATTATATAGATCTCATCCAAACAATAATTAGACATCTAATTACAATAATTAGATTCACAGCTCTCAGCCTATAATTAGCTCTGATCATGCAAACACATGGTTCGTCAACCAACTACTCATAATATACCCGTAGTCGAACCACACAGGTGACCGACGTTGATCCCTGTCTACCTGGGGGGTGTCGACGTCGGTCGACTACTGACCGATGTCGGTTGCCTTCCTGCCTTACCCTACCGATGTCAGTTGGCCTAACCGATGTCAGCGCCTGTGACACTCCGCAACTCTCCTACAACCTCCTCCATGTTTGCATCAGTGAAGCTTTTAGCTCCACAACCTAACAATCTCCCACTTGGAGATAAATAGTTGCACTGTACCTGTACCTGTACTCTATCTAATCTATTTCCTAGTTTGTATCCCTCTTCAAGCTCAATCTTGACGACAACCCAACACACATCCCGTGGTGTACCTCCTGTCATCCGAGTACCCTACCACATCCGAACCTAAAAACCCATGTAGTGAAGTCCTGACCCTGCATAGCATGAATCCCTGCTGCTGGTCTTGCTCAAATCCCTGAGAACCCACTTCCCCAAATTGGCTCCTAACTCTTTGACAGCTCCCACTACATGGGAATACTTAGGTCTATACCAGACCTCATGTGATTTCAGACACTGTACCTATCCAGCCCTTAGTGTGCTCCGGCTCTGCATCCTGAACCTCACCAACACCTGATTCACATCAGCTCCCACTGGAGACAAAATCTACCTGTGATCTCCATGTCTCCCATGCTAAAGAATTCTGCTACTCTAAACTCCTCATGACATGCCACTAAACTAATCTTACCCTTAGCTCAGCAAAACCCTATATGTACAAACCTGCTAGCTAGCATACCATCCACATACAACAACAGAATGATGTCGTGACTCATCATCCCCCTGGTAAGACAAACCACAGTAGTTACCCTAACATTGACTGAAGCCATGCTTCATCCTCCACCTGTCAAACCCGATACCACTGTCCTGCAGCTTCTCAAGACCATAAGACCTGGTCTTCCGTCTCACGTGTCCATTCACTTTATTCTTCAACTAAGGAATCCATTCATCTCTGTGCTTTCGCACCGGCTGGTAACCCTACCAAAACTCTCATTTGGTTTTGTATCATATCCCTGCCATGCTCCCACCTGTTTCCTGGATCCTTCCTGCTCTACAATCAGCAACGAGTATGAAGAAGAGGAACAACAAATTTGAGGGCCTACTTACGTCTTTAGTCCTCCGTATGGGTGTTTGAGACTCCTTAACAGCATGTTGTCCACCCAAAATCTGTTACAGTGATCGACCTCGGTCACTCCACAATCTACATCTGACTGACATCGGTTCCCATGCGTCTGTCCCTGACTACCGACCCTGCTGATGCCGGTGTCCCTACTATCGACGTCAGACCTCCTACCGACATCGGTCTTACCTACTGTCGACATCGGTCCTCCTGACCGACGTCGGTCTTATCCTGCCCAACACTGCCAGCTTCAATCTACACATGACCGACATCGGCACCTATCTGTTCGATGCCGATTCCTCCTGACTGACACCGGTAACTGTGTTCACCTGTGAGTGATGACTTTTTACCTGTGAGCTCCTTTGAATCAATCTCCATGTCCAAACTGCCCTGCTCAGAAGTACCCAGCACCATCCACTGGTTTCTGTCCGCCATCTCCTCCATAAACACCAAGGCTTTCTAGTTCTTAAGCCTGTAAAATACATCTGTCTTCTGCTTAAGAACATGCATCTCCTTCCTGCTCATGTGACCAAGCCTATGAAGCCACATCTCTGCAACAGAAGAAGAATCAGTAATATAAACAAGTAGATAAAGAGTACTTATTTTCTTACCACCAGCTAATTCAAGTGCAACCGTTGTGAGAGTTCTTGTGCATCTCTCATCACCCAATCTTTCTAAAGAAATTAGCCATATCTCCAAACCTGGGACCTGCATGACCTTCATCAACACCTGTGTGTTGGCCGCCTACAATTTCAGCTTCACTTCCCCTTTGCCAATTCTTTGGCAAGGCTCACTAGCTCCTCTACCTGGGGCTGCATGGAAAGAGGCAACCAAATCTTTTAACCAAGATTCAACTTTATCCAAGAAACCTCCCAGAGCATCCTGTGTAACAACACCTACAACATCTGCTTCTTCAGTTTCTTCATGCTGATCTGCTACCAACCAGCAATGTTCTTTTACCTACTCTTTCTTTCCATGGGACCGTAAGTGACCATCTGTGCTTTTCAACTCCTCCATTCTTAGCTTACTTTCATCTACCATTGCTCTACTCCCACTCAATCAGAAACCCATGAGAGTGACTTGTAATCAAAACACACTACCCAGATCTAAACCAATCTGTTAGTATCCCAACCAAAAGTTATGATACCAATTGTAGGGAAATCCAAGAACAAACACACCTATTCTGATTTCTCTTGTTAGGATCTTGCTCCTCAGAAAGAGCACAATATGATTACCAAACCAAGCAACTTAATATGCAGAAATTAACTAGAATCACAAGTAACTAGAATTCAGAATAACACAGAATATGAGAGACAATACACAACTTGTATTAATAACTCTTACAGAAAAGAATACAATAAAGAAGATGCCACTTCTTCTCCACCACCTCTTCAGAGGTTTCCCACACCTCAAGTGAACAGCAATTCTCTCCTCAAAGCTCTCTCTCTCAAGTCCCAACACCCAACTCAAACACAGAGTTGGTGTTCACCTCCAGTGCTCCACGCACACCACAAGTGCTCCACGCACTCCACAAGTACTCAAGGTACTTCAAGTAGATCTCCCATGAACCTGTAATAACCTGCACCTCAACAGACCATACTTATGGAAGGAACTACCTTGCCTTCCTCTTAGCTCTCCATGTACTCCACATACATACCAATGAGTACACACCATACTCCAAGTAGATCCTGCATGATCCTGCTCCCTATTGTGTTGCTATTCTATTTGATCTCCAACCTACAGATCAATCTAGTTCTGCACACTTGTGAACCTTGACCTTGCACACACACACCTACAGATCAACGATCTTACTTACCATGTAGATCTCCTATAAGGGCCATGCTCACCTGATGACCAAGATCATACATACCTAAAGAATCCAGCTGACTCTCCAATCCAGCACCCACACACCTGGTACTGTGGCACCAGGAGGAACGCACCATTGCTCTACCTCTCTCTGAAGGAGCTATTTGCTCTCTTACTCCCTAGCACAAGTTTCCAATACAACCATGAGTCTATTATATAGATCTCATCCAAACAATAATTAGACATCTAATTACAATAATTAGATTCACAGCTCTCAGCCTATAATTAGCTCTAATCATGCAAACACATGGTTCGTCAACCAACTGCCCATAATATACTCGCAGTCAAACCACACAAGTGACCGACGTCGGTCCCTGTCTACCTGGGGGGTGCCGACGTCAGCCGACTACTGACCGATGTCGGTTGCCTTCTTGCCTTACCCTGTCGACGTCGGTTGGCCTAACCGACGTCGGCGCCTGTGACACTCCGCAACTCTCCTGCAACCTCCTCCATGTTTGCATCAGTGAAGCTTTTAGCTCCACAACCTAAAACAATGTATTATTAATAGGTTTTAGGAAACCAAAAACTATGTAAAGCAAACAGCAAGAGGTGTCATTGATATTTCCTACCGAATGACAAAGCTACATGAATATATCAATTGCCTTAAATTTTTTGCCATCAAGTTCACCCCCATATATTGAAAAGGTACTTACAATAACTATACACACCTTTCAATATCAATTCTTATTCCTATTATTGTGTTTCACTCAGTATAAGTCTCCCCTAGGGCCATTAAATATCACAACCAATTTTTGTCTAGGTAATGCCTTCTCAAGCATTGCATGTACCAAAACTAGTCAATATTATGAATAATTGGAGTGGTTCAATGCATGGTGGCTAGAAGCCCTTTCCCTAATTTGATCACATCCCAAGATTCCATAGGATGTCATGCAGTATCTAGATCAACATGAATCCATTACCAAGATACATAATGGCATATAAATAAAGGTACATGAGTTGGCTAACCCAACTGTCACTTCGATTTCATTCTTCATTTTAATGTTTGAAGCAAAAATTGAGGTCTATCGATAAAAATACTTAGCTTCTAGGTTCACACTTCCATTACAAACCATCCCTCTGTAATCTTGGTAATAATAGGCATAACATGTACCTAGACAATAACCTACATAGCTGGCACAACTACAAGCTTCAAAATAGCCATAGAAAGGAAAGAGGAAAGAACCTGTATGTAGAGCCTCACCACCTTTGCCAAATAAGTGAACTTGGTAAGCAAATTCATGGATCAAACACCCCATAGTTCCATGAATATTTACTAAGTATGACCTACTTGAGATGGGGGTAGAAGAAAAATAAGTGCTTCAATCAATGCTAGAAGACATCAACACCAAGGTCTATAATGCATAGGAGTAAAACCAGTTTTTATTTTGGGAAGTAGTTCACACTTGCCAAGTGTGTAATCAGGTAAGGTAAGATCTCTAGGTTGATATCACTCAACCACCTATTTCTATTATTGTTGACATTGTAGGATAGGAAGCAACTTAGTAGAAATTAGAAAAAAAAATCTTCTCAATCAAACCAAATTTGGGATCATCTGATGTACATGCCATAGACTTATCTACCAAATACAATCCCACACAAAAAAATTTCAAGTGACCATGCACACATGTAACTACAAACCCTCACAAATAATGCAGGAAAGGATGGTTTCTTTTGGTACACCTACAGAACAAAGTAGTGTGTAACTAGTTCAATAACGCCAACCTTAGGGAGTGACAAAGCAAAATAAGACACTCAAGACTCCAACTAAATCTAGAAGAAAACATCTAGTACAAAAAGAGTAATTAAGTGCATAAAAATCATCTGAATGGACTAACTCAGATGAGAGCACCGAGGAAGAAGAGGAACCCATGGATACAACCATGCTTAGTGAAGAGGAGGAAAAATAACATGAGTAGGGTGCACATGACCATTTAGGAATCACAAGAACAAGTAGTCATGCTACCATTAGCACAAAAACAAACTATGTAGAGTCCACAACTGAAGCATCAAGATGAAACCATGGAGTAATAAAAGAAAGATGAGGAAGTAGAGGTTGCATGAAAGCAAATTGAGGAAGTTGAAGTCAAAAGAAGAAAGTTAAGGAAGCTGAAGCTATGCATAAGTAGGCTAAAGAAGCAAAGGTAAATAAAAAATAATATAAAAAAGAGCAAAGGCAAGAAATAATAAGAGCAAGTAATCAAAGCTAAAGTTGAAGTTGAAGCTAAAGCTAAAGCCAAAGCTAAGGTTAAGGCCAAAACATAAGCTAAATCCAAGGTTGATGCAGAGGCCAAAGCTAAAACCCAAGTTTAAGCTCAAACAAAATATAATGAGGAAGCTAAAGTATAATCTAAAATTGAGAATAAGGCCAAGGTAGAGGTAGCAACTAAGGTTAAAGAGCTCAAAGATACATAAGTCTAATCTGAGGTAGCATCCACCAATCACACTAAGGGAATTGAATATGTAGTGCAACTTCCTAGTCAATGGCTATGGGATGTCCCTACTACATCTACCTAATGAATTACTTTATTGCTTCTACTTAATAGGTTTACACTGGTTCCTGTAACATCCACCACTACATCCATGTTACTTGCCACCACTATGATGGAAACATTGTTAGATGTAACCTAACTATCGCTCTCTAAATAGATTAAAGGAGTAACCATTTTTTAGGAATCCATTGCTCAGAGGGATTAAAATTTAGAACAAGAAGTTCTGAAACTGGAAGATGAAAAGGCTAAATCAAATGAGAGGTTGACAAATGTGAGGAAGATAATCAATAATGTTTATCCTACCTCAATTACACAAGTACTAGGTGATCAGGTTATGTCAGAAGATAAATAATTCATGATGCTATTGATAGAGCTTACAAAGAGCTAGGGAGATGTGTATAAAGTTTTAACACTATGCACACAAGGACAAGCCCTCAAGTCAGAAATAGAGACCATGTGCCAGCTTATTAAGGAATATGAGTAGATCTTAGACACTACTGCAACATAAGTCAAAAAGCTAGCTTGGGATGTGCTCAATTAGATATAACATTTGAATCAATCTTAGACCGCTATGTAACCTAAATTTTTTACTAATGACAAAGCCAAATCCATGCTAGAGGATCAAAAGACAACTGCAAAGAAGACGAAAAATATAGTCAAATAATAGTTGGATTCATGAGATGTTATTATATATAAGATGCAAGTATGGCATCATGAAATAATATGCAACAGTTTCATAGTAATTCAAGCCCAGAGGATAGTAGATGGATTGGATGAGCTCATTTTAGACATGTAGCCAAAATAATCTAATGTCAAGGCATTTCTTATAATTATAGAAGATGAAGACCTATATAAAATCATGATGATCTAGGTACCACTACGCATTCTTCTTGTAATGGTATGTGAAGTACTCACTGACTAAAAAATGCTCAAACAAGATCTATATCAAGTCAATCCAATAATTGTACAGATAGTAAATGAGCCTCAATTCAATCCTTCACAACAAATACAAAATCATATAGGAGAGGGAGATCAAGGCACATGGAAAATCTTTGTAGATACCCTTGGCAGTGGATACATCAAGAGCCACTAGGTTAATGAATACTCAACAATAATAAACTTCATAGACCTCCAGTGAACCATCCACACATCCATAGCTTTAAACTTTGCAATCTAAAATTTTGCAACTTTTAATAAACTCACATTTTTTTAGATCATCTAAACATTAAGAGTGGGGCCAAATTGGTTGAAAATCCATAAAGGATGGCCACCTGGTTATACTAATCTATTAAAAATATGAAATGGTAGTACATTAATATGTTAGTTGAAAACTTAAAAGGGTAGCTAAGTAGTACGCAAAGGGTGAAAACCAACAAAAAACATCTGGAGTGATTACTATGACTTTTATTTAAGATTTATCTTTCCAGTTCAATTCAACCCAACTTGCACCTTTGTCTCAGGATGAGACAAATAATTAAGTCTGAAAAAATTTTGGATGTAGAATGGAGCTTGATAAAACTATAAAGTATATAAGATAAACACATGTGTGAAGTGTTTGATTTTGTCTTTTGTGTAGTTTTGAACTTATTTGACCTTGAAAGTCTAATCAGATAATTAGAGAATGCAAAGAGTCTTTCATTTTATTCTCGGAAGGTTGAAAGGTGAAGAGACATTAGGATTATAAAAGACTATAAATAGTGCTTCGATGTAATAGAATCTGGTTTGATGTGTTGATAGAGATTAATAAAAATTATCCTATTATGGTTTTTCCTTATTTTATGTATGGTGTATGCACAGTTGAGTACTATGTTTTGATTTATTCTGTAATTTGATGCAATATGAATTATGGTCATGTTCCTTTATATAGATACTACAACTTACTTTTTGATCTTATTCAAGATGTTGTATGTGGTCTATATAATTTAAGTCTCTCTATTACCTATTGTGCTCTCCACTACATAAATTATCCCTATAATTAGTATGTTGTGTTGAAACTCTAGGGACCTCTGCTAACAAATATATATGATTACTATTCACTGTATGCCTAATTTCTAACATTTATCTAGACATGACACTATGTATGATTAGTTTTATATGCATCATACATTCCTATATTACTCATATTATAAATAATGATTCCATGATCTCCAATATTATCATTGTTACTCCATATGTAAATATTTCTATAACATCATTCTCATCACTTTTTATTTTGAGTTATTATTGTGCAAACTTCACAACTCACCTTAAAATGGGGGGTATATACAATGGCTTGTATTACAGACTAAGCTATAATAGTACACTATAGATATAGAAAACAACAAATTTTACTCATTTGATCATTATATACATCTAATTTTTAATAATATAATATATTCAAATAATACTGAACCTTAAGGACAATTGAACATAACGTTGTTGTCCAATTATTGCACTTTTTTTTAAAGCCTGGTAAACTTTTTAACGTGACCGGTGGCGCTGGCTAGACATGCTTAATACCGGTACCACGAGGTGGGGGGAAACTAGAACTTGAGACCAATAGAGCCACAGCGGAAATACTTAGCCAACCAGGCTAGGGTCCCCGCCCTTGAGGGTTCAATTATTGCACTTTCATCCTAGGAACCAAAGACAATATTTTATAGAATTCTTAGAATCACATTCAATCTACATAACAATTTATTTTAGGCACTTAGAAATTATTTTAGATGTATACACAAATTATTTGAATATTTTGATTAGATAGGAGGCATCATGAGCAACATGTGTTCTAGAATTTATATACATTTTAATCTAGAAATTAAATTGGTATTACCCAGTTATCATAATAAATATACTCAGATATCAGATTGGGGGCATGTGTGAAACACATGATCACTTTCTTGCTTAGTTTTTCATTAATTTCCACATAAGGAATGGAAATTCATGTCATTCTCTATCTTGTATACACCAGTCACATTTAATATATATTTTTCACTTGTTTTGCACCAATTATTTCACTAATTTTGCACCAAAAATGAACCTTATTCCATTTGTAAATGGTGATATAAATTTTTTTCCCCAATTTTCCACCATTTTTTGCATTAATTTTCCACCAGAATGATCTATTGGAATTCATAGAATGATTCCAAGCTATGTTATTACCTTTAGTTTTGTAATGATGAACTTAAGTGAATCTTGAGTATTTAAGCACACTCTCCTACCATTTAGGATTGGGGCATGCAAAATCCAATCCAAGTGTTTCAATGAAAGATAAATCTCCAAGGATCCTACCCTCTATAGTCACAAGTTTTACTGTTGAAAAACATAATAGTTCACTTACATGAGCAAGTGTATTCATTTTTTTTATTTGATCTATAAGTTTTTTGTCTTTACTTTATGATTTTTATCTTAAGTAGACTGATTTATACATGTTTCATTAGAGGTTTTTCATGAAGCATAAATTATCATGGGATCTACATTCAAGACTATTATTCATAGGTAAGTTCATGGATAATAATTTTTCTTTTACTATATTACTTTCACTTTGTTTTATTACTATAATAAAGTGGGAGGGGGTGGGGAGAGGGAGGAACGAGCAGAGGGGTGCGGGTTAGCCGAGGGGGATTTATAAACTAAAATTAACATTTAATGTTAAAAAAATGCACTTGTGACCATAACCTATGCTCAATTCCATAGTTATGAACAATTATTCCTCTACTTCTTTATGGATGACCTTCTATCTTAAAGCAACTATAATACATGTTGTTCCTATTCCTTAGAAAAAATAGTCTAGGCTCACTACAAGAATGATTCATACTTTCAGTTTCGCTGTCTTTATCATTCAGACAAACCCCCTCCTTTAAAATGATCTTGCTAGCCAGTAGGGTCTAAAAAGTATGGTTTCATCCTCTTACCAATTAATGACTATTTTTTAAAATTCAAACTCATTCCAATGGGACATTCCATACATTTTGCAAGTCCAATTTGAGGAAATCCCAAAAACTCCACTATATTTGCATAATTTTGATCCATTTGAGAAGAGGTTGCCATTATTATAAATTAATAGATTTATCTAGTTGCACATTGAGAGAAAATTACCTATTCTTCCCAATACCATGTTCCTACAGCCCAATAAGCCATGAGCTAGGTCTAAATACCCAAACAAGGTCACAAGTCATTGTTCAAGTTACGAATCACAATAGGATTGTAGTAGCATATATAATTTCACTAGCATTGTACACACATTGTCATAACATGGGATAACTATATGAAGTTTGATCCCTCTTTAGAGTATTGGTATGTAGATAACTCTCAACACATGGGGTGTTGAGGTTAATCATAAATTTAGCCCCTAACCCATTTTTTCTCATTTATTGCATTTGTTCCCTCTTGTCATTGTGTTAGGGTTTTGGTGAAGAAGAAGACACAGAACAATTCCCACAACAATTCAAAAGCATTTAAATGAACACATAAGACCCACAGGTGAAGGTGCACCTGATAGAAATTACACCAAGGGAAAAAACCTAATGGATAAAGACATACCCTACAAATAGAAGCACATGGTGGCACAATCCTGATAGTGTGGCCTTGTTCAAGGATAAAGTGGAATCATGTTCTTGATTCATAGAAACCTCAAACATTCTTAGTCAATTTTATAGTCATTGTTGTAGTCTTCAAGACCTGAGTTCCAACTAAGTTATTTGTCTTTAGTTTTCTCATTTTAACTTATTTATAAAAATAAAAAATTCTAATTAACTTGTGTGTGATTTTTATATATATTATGCACCCTAATTTACTCAACGATTTATCTTAATTAGATTAGACTAATATTCTCTAATCCCAAGTTTTTTTATAAAATAACCAACAATACTAACCCAGATCTGAAAGAACCGACCATATACAGATATAAACACAATTCCTGAATTGAATAAATCATAAGCCTACTTCATCTTAATTTTCACTTCCATAATACAACCATAATTAGACAATTCACCCCTTTCTTTCACTTAATATATTTAACATAAGACACTTATGAAATAATTACAATTAATTTAATATTTTACATTCCATATTTATTTATTGAATAATTCTACTTTTTCATATCGTATCAGAGTTATAAAACCAAATTTAAGTGAAACACTTATTCTTATTTTTACTTATATATCTATGATAAATAATGTAAGTTTAAGTTTATTTTAATATCTAATATTAATGGCATGACTTGTTGACATCATTTTGTACTTTACTTCTAAATTTATTCTTTAAACTTAAAATTTAGTTTATTTTACATTTGCACCAAATTTAATTCAAAAATCTTTATTGTTTTCTTTTTAGTTAAGGAAGGGCATGTCTCTAGCATGCATCTTGCAAAAAATATTAAATACTTGAGATTCGATGTAACCTCATAAGAGACTACTGTTTCATATTTCTTATATTAATGGTTGTTATATTCATATTTTTAAATGTTAAATAAATAAAAATTCACATCCATTGCATATGCTTCAAATAGAATTGTATATAATTACATAAATAATAGGGAAGCTCTTAGCCTTCTCAAATAAATATTGCATGTCTTCTTTAAAACATTTTATAATATGGTACCCTCTTGGTAAAAACCCAATCGCATATAGTTATATGTGTTTTTTTTTTCATTTTTTAGCATAGTTGTAATCCTAAATATTAGTTTTTCCATGTGAGTTTGTAGGAAAATATGACCATGAGTAATGCATTTTTTTTCCCATCTAAATGCAAAGGACGTGGAAGGGTATTTTAATATTGTTGAACAAAATGTGTTTAGTAATATTAGACCTTCTCCTACCGGAGTGAAACAAGTAAATAAATAAAAGAGCATTTTGATTGGTTTACCAAACTTATTTTATGGATTGGCATCTCTCATATTTATATGATCAAGTGTATTAATGGATTTGCACATGTAAGAATTTTTGTCTTCCTCTGATGTTTATAAGATATTTTTATTTGTCAAAATCCAATGTATTGGCCCCTTCAATTTTACATCGTGGAATTCATTAACCTCTTTTTAGTCATCATAACTTGTATTATATTGTAAGGGTTGATTTGTATTTGTTGGCGATTGAGCAATTTTAATATGTGAGTGGCCATAACATTTTATTGGTTAAGAGTATTCATAGTAATAAACTATGATCGAGTATTGTAAAATTTTAAGGATAAATTAAATTTTATAGTTGTATAATTGTATTTATGTATTTTTATTAAATATAATTAAAAAAATATTAATAGACTGTATTAAATGTAAAATAAAATTTAATCAAACCATTAAAAAATATAGAAGATTATAATTAATAAATATATATATATATATATATATATATATATATATATATATATATATTTTTTTTTTTTTTTTATATTTCTTGAACTATATTAATATTTTGAAAACAATGTTCAATAAATAACTATCAATAATGTTGTACACATAAATATAATAAAATTTTAATAATCTAATTTTTTATAATAAAATATTTATTTATAAAATTTTAAATTTAATTTTAATATAATATTTATTAGTTAAGTTAATTTTATTTAAATATTATTTTTTTAAAGGAATATTTAAATTTCACTTTAATCTGTTAATGTCTTATGGGTGGCTCAACTCCATTTTTTATGTTTGTTTTTTTTCAAAAGTTTCCAATGCTTCATTGATAACCATTTTTAAAATACTTCTCAAAATTTATAAGATAATGTGTTTTGATTAAGTGTAAAAGAGGCGGGAAACTGAAATTGAAAACCCTAGCAAGATCGCCTCCTGGGTCACTGCACAGTTTTTTCAGATCAAAGGCCTCTTCGTTGGTTTTGGAGGACGATCTAGTGCAGGAAGACGATGATGAGAAAGAGAATGATGGGCTGCCTAAAAATGACTATGTATTTACGATTGTTCCTCCTGCAGGATCTAGTCTCAGCGAGCAGGGAAAAGCAAAATTTGCTGCCCATTCCAAGGTCCTAAATAGAGGGTTTCTGAGTACCTCTTCTGCCTCTGTACCCACGCGTGATTCAATTTTGAAGGAGAAAACCAGTCCGACAGACATTCAAGTCTTTGATGCTACTGATGAATGATAGGTTTACCCTTCTTGTTACAAAGCTGCGAATCCTTTTCAACGCTGCAACAATTTTTATTTGTCTTCGCTCCCTCCATCGTCGGTTCCGTCTTTTGTGAGTGCGAGTCATCTTCGGATTTCGGTTACATCTTCTCCCCAAGGTTTGAATCAACCAGTAGAGGATTCTCTTAAGTCTCATAAAAGAATTATGGTGGGAGATATTCCCGTGTCTTTTTGCGACGAATCCCCTATTCTCTCTCTCTAAAAGAATTATGGTGGGAGATATCCCCGTGTCTTTTTGCGACGAATCCCCTATTCTTTCTCTCTCTAAATCTTCAATCCTGGGTATAGAATCCGACTTCGGCTGCAGGGTTTTGTTTGGTAAATGCCTGGGCTTTTCTCTGTCATTGGCACAACTTTTTAGTTGTGTGGCCCCTGAATTGAAATCCTTAGTGGCTCCTCTCTTAACTTTGTCGGGCAAGGGTTTCTTCCAGGTAACAATTGGTAACTCTCAGGATTGTAAATTTGTCAAGAGCTCTGGGTCGTGGTTCTAGGGCAACCATGGTTTTTATTTTTGTTCCTGGACCCCCTTCTTTGACATTGAAAATGCATCTATCACAGCTGCTCCTTTCTGGATTAGACTCTTCAACCTTCCTTCAGTTTTATGTAATGAGGATCACATTAAATGGTTGACCAGTTTGGTGGGTTTCTTTGTCACACTAGATGAAAGATATGAGGGAGGCAAGTCTGCGAGGGTGTGTGCTTTCATCAATTTGTCCAAGCCTATTATTAACTCTGTCAAGATGGATTCTCTAAGAGGTTTGTGGGTTTAATTTGTCAACTACTAAAAGCTATTTTTTAAGGGTTTTTGATGCAATTAAATTGGTCATTGTATTGTTGTGTGTTTGGTTAAGGGCTCTTTAGGGTGTCAAAAAATATGGAGGAAAAAGGAGGGTCCTTCTGAGAAAGATTTTATCTCGTACAATCGTGATGTTTTTTACACCCAATTAATGGAGTCTTCACTCTCTTTCAGGGTATGACTTTGTCTCTTGAGAAGATGGTGGAAGAGGAAAGGCCTTCCACAGAGGATGATTTGTTTTTTTTCCTTCTAATCTAGGTGGCCATGTAGATGGAAAATTAGTGGAGACTCATTTGGAGGTTCTATCTTCAAGGTTTCTTAGTGCCCTTCACTCTAATGGTGTGAAATGAAACACAGATGTAGGAGTATCAGTGAGACGTAGATCAGAGGTAGAATGATTGAGACTAGAAGAAAAACTTATTTGGGATGGTTCCCTGAAGATGTTGGATGATTTCTCTTCAAGGAGAAGCTTTACTGCTTGTGGATGATTCTTGATGCTCATAATGGTAAGTTTTATTTGGGTTTGATTTCAGTTTTTGTTCGTTGAAGGATTTCTCCATTGTCCTATTTTTTGTTGCTTGATACTTCTATCTTTGGTACTTTGCCATCTATGGTGGTTTTGTAGATTGTCCTCTTTGAGTTGGATTCCTTATTCATCTTTTGGAGTTTTGGTTGTTTTTATGCCGTTTTATTAACTATTTATTTATTAGGGATTGGGCTACCAGTTGTGCCCCAATTCTAGTTTAAAGCTTCGATTTATGTAAAAATTCTTCCTTCACAGTTCATAGCTAAAATCAATTCTCTAGTTCCTAATTTTGGTTAGATTCTATAAAAATGTTAACCAGTAATAAAAAATATATCAACATAGTTGTTATGTTGCTAAAACATAGGGTTTGTGCATCAAAATGGTGTGAGACTTGGTTACCTCTTGGACTACATCTACTTGAAATTTTTATAAACATATGTTCCATTTAAAATCACTTTATAATGCAAGAGATTTCAAATTATAATGTTTCCTTTCACTATTCATTTATTTAAATATGTAATAGTTATAACCATATTTGTGCCAAAATTTGAAGCTCATACTTCTTTTCATCTCTTATTCAACACCTAAACCTCATAAGAAATACATTTTTGTATTTAATTTTTATAAAATATTTCAAATTATTTTATAATAAAATTCGTATAACAATCAACATAATCTTATTAATATTACCTTAAACTTCATTTAAATCCATCTTGACCACTCTATATATTTTTTTGCTTAGAGCTAAGATTTAAGAAAATATATGTTTATGAATCTTTGAAAGCCACTGACCCCTTTAACCTTCCTAAGTGGAATATTGACCTTTGTCACTTAATACTTTTTAAAATGTGGATCTGTTATAATATAAATTTAAATTCATCGTTCAATAGATTCACACGAGTCTTCATTCCATTTCAAAAGATGTCTTATGACCATAAAATGAAGTCTAGACTAAGATTAAAATATATTGGCCATGAAAAAATTAATAATGAATATTAAACCTAATAATATTAATGAAAGTGACCACCAAATTAAATCAAAATCTAAAATAAAAGGTTCACCATGTGAATTGAACTCTGAATGCCATGAAACTAGAAGATTAAATTGAGATAGAAAATGCATTAGGAATTAAAAGTTCTAGACTCTGCACCACTTTTATTAATTGAACACATTTCCTTTTAGATGATATTATTTATAATTTAAAATTTATGGATTAGGAATAAATATGTTTATATCAATTAATGACCCAAAATTAAATAAGTTTATTATATCTGATGTCCAATAATAATGAATTTAAAACAAAATTATAGTTTTTTCAATCCTCCAAATTTGATGGTGGGTTCCATTTTAGATATTGAAAAACTTGGATAAATATATCCATATTAATTTGATAGCAATAATTATATAGCTAAGCACCAAGTGAAAAATTGCATCCATGAATGCTGTGAGTGTCACCTATTCAAAAGTGTCCATGTGTCTCAACTTTTAGTGTTGCCTTTCACCACTCATTTATTTAAATATGTAATTTTTATGGCCACATTTTAACAAAAATTCATAACTCATACTTATTTTCATCTCTTATTCAAAACCTATGAAACTAAGCTCACTGCAGCCAACATTTTATATTTTATCTATCTACGATCTTCCACATTGCATTTATAATGAAACTTACATAAAATTCAATATAATAGCATTAGAATTTCATTAATGTTCATTTAAGTCCAGCATGGACACTTTATATTGTTTTCTGGAGCTAAGATTAAAAAAAACAAATGTTTATTATTTCTTGAAGGCCAATACTCCCTTTTATATTCCTAAGAAACCTAATGTAGATTAGTTTTCATATTCTATGCTCCTTTAAATGTTTTTTCTTCTACATAGTAGGTCACATCTTGCCTATTTATTATGCTTGGCCCTTATGTGTAACTTGTGCGAGGATATATCTGAGATCTCATTTGGTGTGTAGGACATTTGAACATGTAATTTTATTTGGCCATTGGCCCATATATGTGTGTAACATTTGAACATGCCTCTTTGTGTAGGAAACAAACATGTTATTTTGTTTAGCCCTTGGCCCTTGTGTGTGTGACATTTGAACATACCTCTTTGTGTATCTTATTTGAACATGTCATTTGAGTGTGACCCTTGGCCTCCTATATGTAATATTCTATATTTGAAACATCTGAACATGTCCCTTGTATGTGGCCCTTGGACCTATTGGTGTGACATCAAAATTGTTGGGTTTGTGTGCTTGTTGAGCTTGTTCAGTTTGATGAGTGTCATATCCATATTGTACAACCCCACTGGGTAAGACATAGAAATATATGATTTTAAAAAAAAACACATAAATCAAAAAATAGATTGCACCACGAGAATCTACAGAGACCATATGAAATACTCAAAGTGTGATAATAACAAAAAGTATATTACATCACATATCATTGATCTCTAATATCATGAGAGCACATCATAATGCAAATATAGAAATTAATTATATTAATTTAGCCACAACTAATACAAGTCTACAACCATCATTGTCAGTGTACAATAGATAATACTTACAACACTTCATGACAATATTCAATAATAAATAGAATACAATACAATGTACATATAAGATACATGGCTTTTCCGAAGCATAGTTCCCAAACTCAAATATATGTGGCAATCTCAAGTGTCATCTTGATAAGTAGTACTACTGTGGGGAGGGAGAACATCATTCAAGTGATTTTACACATCACCCATGAACCAACAATCCCACACACTAATCTCATCAAGAAATGTCCCTCCCTTCATGGATGAGTAAATAGTGATGGCATGGGAATCTAGAGAGATAAACAAGTACCCATGTATTGTATGATTTCTAAACTAAACATACAATGTATCATAAAAAATGTTCTATTACAAGATATTGCACAAATATGTAAATCATTATTATGAAATGATAATGTATCACTATAGTCATATAAAATGCAAAAATTAGTAACTTGAACGTAGCTAATGACACCCAACCCTTAGGTCCCTCTTGTTTGCTCTCATGACCCTCATAGGCATCTTTTCACTGACTTCCAATCATCCATTGATTTTCAGACTTGATCCTAGCTGAGCCAGAACCTTTTTTCCATGACTAATCCATCCCCGTAGGTCCTATCAGCTTAGGGCAATAGCACCACACTTAGACTATAGCACCAGTGCCACTCCTGTCCACTTTTGGTGCTCTTGTCTACGTGTAATTTTGGCCCCAATGATCAATTCCTTCTGGTTCCCCATCCTTATCCTTTTTGGCCTAATGCGAGCACATTCAACCCATGACCAACAAATCTCTATAAAATCACATTCAAATATCATTTGGAAAAGGTTGGAAAATATCACTAAGCAAGAAAGAATACTCAACAATCTTCCCTATTCTCTGCATAAAACCAACCAATATACTTACAAGCTTATTCAAATCCTTACACCAATCCATAGCCACCTCAAACATATCTAGTTTAGCATTTTGCATCTTCATACACACTATTACTCAAAGCCCATCAAGTAGGAGAAATACATATGGCTTGATCCTTCTTCAGAGTATTGGTATGTAGGTAGCTTGCCCACACAAAGGGTGTGGATACAATTTTAGTGAATATTACACACACTACCCCCACTCTTTCTTGAAATTATTCAAAGCATAATGGAGTATAGGGTTTGAACAGAAAATTTTCTCTACAAAGAGTTCTATAAACTTTCAGCTACCAAAACTTCATAGACAAGGTCACACAGATTTGATAAACAAAACCTAGAAAGCTTAGATCTTGAGGGAAATAATGATAGTGGTGGAATACAATGTAGGTACCACTCCTATCCACTTTCAGCTCTCTTATCCAATCATAAAATGAAGGTCAGATCATAGTTTATGATAATGTTCCAATCCTGCATAGTGAATCTCAGACCCTCTCTCAATCATATCAGTTAATTTCCAGCTAAGTCTTATTTTCTCCCTTTTATTACTATTTTTAGAAAGGTTAAAATTACAATCTAATTCACATAATTTAGTATCTTAATTATTGCATATTTATTTACTGATTTTACTACTCAGACCTTTTAATTAAATTAAGAATAATACACAAATATTCTTAAAATTATTAAATCATTTGGTGAACTCAACTTACTTCATTTGTGCATAAAAACCTTAAAAACCCTAGGGTAAATTTCTTACTAATTTTTCCTATTTTTTTAAATTTTTACCTGCATAATAAAATCATAAATTAGCATTAAATTTTAAAATTTCGTAGTAATTTTGAAATAATTTTCTTTAAAACAGCAGTTGCATGTACTAGCTCATATTTGCTTCTTGATGTATTACCTTACATCTAAAATTATATTTCAAAAACTGGATCTCAATTATTTTCAAATATTTTTGCATTTCTTACAAATAATAAGGAGACCATACTTGGTCCTATCATGTACATGAATGATGAAGTTTACCATATGTTAGTACAAAGCTTCATTCTTTGCATTTCATGTTTATTTTTCATAATATAGGATGATATTAAGAAAGTTATTGTTACACATAATACAATCCCTCTCTTTCAAAGCAATGTTTACTTGACTTTAATACAAGGTTTCATTACTTACTTTCTATCTCTCTTATGGAAACAATTTCAAGTTTATCATGCTAAACACATTGTAAATGTCATAGCACATGCCAAAGTTTCTTATGCATTCATGCACAAATTCATGCTTTCTATCCCTTGCTTTCTATCTCTCATATGGAAACAATTTCAAGTTTATCATGCTAAACACATTAGAAATGTCATAGCACATGCCAAAGTTTCTTATGCATTCATGTACAAATTCATGTACAGTTGCATCCACTTCTCAAAGTTATAGGGGGACCCCATAGTTTTTACTATAGAGATTTCAAAGCATTTAAAACATATACAATTTTCAGAGCCACAGTCTTAGTCCTTCCATCATGCCTCATGATCACACATGATCCCTCTCCTTGATACATAACAACATGATAGGGAGTCTCTTCTGAGACTCACTAGTTAGTATCATTTTTTCTCAGCTTACTTGTACATAGTTTTTCAAAATTACTTGTATATAGCTTCTTTTCAAATTACTTGTACATAGTCTCCTTATGATTGATTGTACATAACTTATACCAAAATTTTAAAAACATTTAAATATATCAAAATTTTGAAAACATTCAAATATGTCAAAATACCAAAAATGTTTCAATTGTATGCATTATCCATGCTTTACATTTTTACTGTTATACTAGACTTACATTCTACAGTTATATGATATTGTTTATTGATTTATCTACGTTACCATGCTTCACTTGATCTCTTTTAAGTGTGTACAGTGACATACAGGTCCTTGATTGCTTCACTTTACCTATTGAGGGAGAATCCTACTTATACATTCGATACATACATCGATGTAAATACCCACTGGGGGCATATTATACATGACTACACCATCCAAGTTATGTCATTCCTATACCCACACATTCTAGTTATCATGTTGATGTACATTATTGTTAGGGTATGGAGCTAAAAGCTTCACCCATGAGCAAATGCAGAAGATACTGGAAATCATCAGTCACCGACGACGGTCAGGAGGAGACCAAAGGCGATCGACGTCAGTCAAGGAATAGACCAGGGTCGGTCGACGTCGACAGGTTCAAGCTAGCATGGACTGACGTCGGTCACCTGTGTATGCAGAATCTAATTTTATGTGTGAACATAATGTTTGCATGTTAAGGAACGAACTGTTGGTTGTAAGTCCGTGTTTCTAATTTTGAGTAGGACTGTAATTAGAGCCCTTGTTTGGAGGTGCATCTATCAGTTGTAAGTGCATGCTCATGGGTCTCTATAGTTATATAATAGAGAGAGATATTCATAGTTCATTAGACAATAAGACAATACTATAGAAGTAGAATACATATTGTATATCAATCCAGATTGTGGAGTTGATTGTATTTTTGAGAGAGAGGACTCTTGAGGGAAAGAGATCTAAGAAGAGATATGCACATCTAGAGAGGTGTGGAAGAAAAGGAGTTTCTTCAATTGTAATTCCTTCTATAAAGAGTTGAATACAAGTTTTCAGGGTGGTTTCTTGTATCTCTTGTTTCTTGGTAATTTCGATTCTAGTTACTTATCTATCTGATTTAATTTCGTGTTTATTGCTTTCATAAGTGTAATCATATTGTTGATTGATCCCCAACAAGTGGTATCAGAGCCAGGCTAACTAACAAGTGTTTCAGATCTGGTTAGTGTGTATTGATTACAGGTGACTCACAGGGATTTCTATTTGAGTGGGAGAAAGCACTGGCAGAAGAAAGTAAGCTAAAAATGGAGAAGCTCAATGGCAAGAACTATCAATTATGGAGAATGCACATAGAAGATTATCTGTATCAAAAAGATTTATACTTACCATTAGGAGGGACTGCAAAGCAGCCCAAAGACATGGATGATGAAGAATGGGAAGTTCTTGATAGAAAGGCTCTTGGATCTATAAGATTGAGTCTAGCATCCACTGTGATATCTAATTTATCACAGGCAAAGTCTACGGTAGAGTTAATGACTACTTTAGAAAATTTATATGAAAAACCCTTAGCTTCCAATAAGGTATATCTTATGAAGCAGTTATTTAATTTGCAGATGCAAGAAGGTAGTTCTATATCTAATCATTTGAATGATTTCCATGGAATTGTAAATCAATTAAATTCAGTCAAAATAGCATTTGATGATGAAATTAAAGCTCTATTAATCTTATGTTCTTTACCAGAAAGCTGGCACAGCTTAGTAATGGCAGTTAGTAATATTGCTTCTGCTTCAAATATTTTAAAAGTAGATGATGTGGTTAGTGTAATCTTGAATGAATAAATTCGCAGGAAAAACACAGAAGAGACATCAGGGAACGCTTTGAGTTTTGAGAGCAGGGGAAGATAGAAAGAGAAGAGCAAGAAAGGGAGATCAAGATCTAAATCTAAGATGAAAGGTATATCTAAATCCAGAAATGGCATAAAACCACAATGCTGGAATTGTGGAAAGATTGGGCACATAAGCAAAGATTGCTGGTCAAAGCCTAAAGAGGACAAACAACATGATGATAAAGAAGAAGCAAAGGTGGTAGGTATTGTTGCACAAGATGCTCTTATATTCTCTTTGCATACTAATATAAAATCTTGGGTTTTAGATTTTGGTGCATCTTTCCATGCAACCCCCAATAGAGAATATTTCAGTGACTGTATCCATGGAGATTTTGGAATAGTCTATCTAGGGGATGATGAGCCTTGTAAAATTATTGGCAAAGGTAAAGTGCAGCTAAAAATGCAGAATGGCAACACATGGGTGTTGAGAGACGTCATGCATGTTCCCAACTTGAAGAGAAATTTGATTTCTGCAGGAAAGTTAGGGGATGAGGGTTGTACAGTAACTCTCACAGTTGAATCTTGGAAGGTTTCCAAGGGTGCACTTGTATTGGCCAGAGGTAAGAGAGTAGGTACTCTCTATTTATGTAATTGTATTACTGACAATTCTCCTTCTGTATTATCTACTTCAGATGTAGATGCAAAGTTTTGGCATCAAAGGCTTGGCCACATGAGTGAGAAGGGAATGACAATTCTTAAGTCAAAAGGTATGTTTCCAGATTTGAAAAGCATAGATCTAGATTTCTGTGAAGACTGTATTTTTGGAAAATAGAAGAGAGTGAGTTTTCTCAAGACTGGGTCAACAAAGAAGAAGCACAAATTGCAGCTTGTTCACACAGACGTGTGGGGACCAGCCCAAGTTGCTTCTATTGGAGGATCACAGTACTATGTTTCCTTCACAGATGATGCTACAAGAAAGGTTTGGATCTATTGTATTAAGAATAAATTTGATGTTTTTGACACGTTTAAGATTTGGAAAGCTATGGTTGAGAATGAAACAGGCAAGAGATTGAAGTGATTGAGATCTGACAATGGTGGTGAGTTTTGTAGCCACAAGTTCAATTGGTATTGTTATATGCATGGGATCCGTAGGCAAAGGACTGTTCCAAGAACACCTCAACAAAATGGAGTTGCTGAAAGGATGAATAGAACAATCATGGATCATGCAAGGTGTATGAGATTGCATGCTGGATTGCCCTTAGAGTTTTGGGTAGAAGTCGTGGATACTGCAGTGTACCTGATTAACAAAGGACCCTCTACAACACTGGATGGTGGAATTCCAGAAGAGGCATGGATAGGTAAAAAAGTAGATCTATCATTTCTCAAAGTTTTTGGTTGTGAAGCCTTTGTGCAAGTTGATAAGGAAAATAGAAAGAAGCTGGATGCTAAGTCTATGAGGTGCACATTTATTGGCTATGGCTCTGATGAGTTTGGATTTAGGTTTTGGAATCTTGGAACTAATAAGATAATCAGGAGCTGTGATGTTGTTTTCAATGAGAAAGTGATGTACAGTGATTAGCTCAAGAAGTTGGATCAACCTGAGTAGAGCAATGCAGATTTGGACAAGTTGAAAGTTCAAAATAAGCTCGCGGGAAAGAAAAATCATAGGAAGGAAAACACAGAGACCAACGTCGGTCAGGTAGGAACTGACGTTTGCCGTACAGAGATCAATGTCAGCCGTACAGGAACTGATGTCAGCCAGGCAAAGACTGACGTCGGTCAGGCAGAATCGACGTCAGTCAGTTATAGGCCTGGAAGTGACCGAGGTCAGTCACTGTGAGAGAATTTGGGTGGACAGTGTGTTGTGGATGAGTCTCAGTCACCCAACAGGAGGTTAGAAAGGGTAAGTAAACCTCCAATTCGATATTCCCCTTTGTTATTCTATTTATTACTTACTAATGGTGGAGAACCAGAGAGTTTTGATGAAGTAATACAGGTGGATTCCAAGAATCAGTGGGAGCTAGGCATGAGTGAGGAAATTGATTCCTTAAGAGAGAACCAAACATGGGATTTGGTTGAGTTGCCAGTAGGAAAGAAGACACTGAAAAATAGATGGATCTACAGGTTGAAAGAAGGTGAGAATGGACAGATGAGATATAAGGCCAGATTAGTGGTGAAAGGATTTGCACAAAAACCAGGTATTGACTTTGGTGAGATTTTTTCTCCTGTTGTTAAAATGACTTATATACGGACTGTACTGTCTTTAGTTGCTATTGAGGATTTGCATCTTGAGCAGCTTGATGTTAAGACAACGTTTCTTCATGGAGATTTGGATGAAAAAATATATATGGATCAGTCAGAAGGATATGAGGTCAAAGGTAAGGAGAAGTTAGTGTGCAGATTGAAGAAAAGCTTGTATGGCTTCAAGCAAGCTCCAAGGCAATGGTATTTAAGATTTGACAGGTTTATGACTGAGCATGGCTACAGTGGATGTCAATCTGACCATTGTGTGTATTTTAAGAGATTGGATAATGGTAGATATGTTATTTTATTGTTGTATGTAGATGATATGCTGGTTGAAAGATCACACATGCAGGATATCTCTGAGCTAAAGGTGAAATTAGCTCACACATTTGCCATGAAGGATTTGGGAGCAGCAAAGAAAATCCTTGGCATGAATATTAAGAGAGACAGGAAAAATCACATGTTGATTTTGTCTTAAGAGGATTATGTGGACAAGGTGTTGAAACGGTTCAATATGCAGGATGCAAAACTGGTAAGTACACCTATGGCTGGACATTTCAAGTGAAGTAAAGAATAGTGTCATAATTCACATGATGAGGTACAATACATGAGGAAAGTTCCATATGCTTCTACAGTAGGAAGTTTAATGTATGCAATGGTTTGTACTAGGCCTGATATTTCCCAAGCAGTGGGAGTTGTAAGTAAGTATATGGCCAATCCAGGAAAAGAACACTGGAAAGCAGTTCAGTGGATCCTTAGATATCTGAAAGGAACCAGCAGTAGGCACTTGTGCTATGGCGGTTCAAATACTTCTCTACATGTTTATGTAGATTCAGATATGGCAGGTGATTTGGATGGTAGAAGAAGCACCATAGGATATGTTTTCACTGTAGGTGGAACGACAGTTAGCTGGATATCAAAGTTGTAGAAGGTTGTTGCCTTGTCAACTATAGAAGCAAAGTATATTGCAGTCACAGAGGCTAGCAAAGAGATGATATGGATGACACGGTTCATGGAAGAGCTTGGAAAGGAGCGAGAGAGTTGTAGACTATATAGTGATAGTCAGAGTGCAATTCATTTGGCTAAGAATTCAGCCTTTCATTCAAGAACAAAGCACATACAGCTTAGGTACCACTTCATATGACAGGGATTGGAGGATGGTGAGTTGAAGCTGGAGAAGATCCATACAGATAAGAATCCTGCGGATATGTTAACCAATCCGGTTACAAAAGAGAAGTTGAATCTTCATTCAACTTTTGTTGGTCTTCATGATTGAGTTGAAGATAGAAGAGCTAGAAGATGTTGCTGTACAGGTACTGGTGCAGTTGTTTATCTCCAAGTGGGAGATTGTTAGGGTATGGAGCTAAAAGCTTCACCCATGAGCAAATACAGAAGATACTGGAAATCATCAGTCACTGACGACAGTCAGGAGGAGACCAAAGGTGACCGACGTCAGTCAAGGAACAGACCAGGGTCGGCTGACATCGACAGGTTCAAGCTAGCAGGGACCGACGTCGGTCACCCGTGTATGCAGAATCTAATTTTATGCGTGAACAGAATGTTTGCATGTTAAGGAACGAACTGTTGGTTGTAAGTTCGTGTTTCTAATTTTGAGTAGGACTGTAATTAGAGCCCTTGTTTGGAGGTGCATCTATCAGTTGTAAGTGCATGCTCATGGGTCTCTATAGTTATATAATAGAGAGAGATCTTCATAGTTCATTAGACAATAAGACAATACTGTAGAAGTAGAATACATATTTTATATCAATCCAGATTGTGGAGTTGATTGTATTTTTGAGAGAGAGGACTCTTGAGGGAAAGAGATCTAAGAAGAGATCTGTACATCTAGAGAGGTGTGGAAGAAAAGGAGTTTCTTCAATTGTAATTCCTTCTGTAAAGAGTTGAATACAAGTTTTCAGGGTGGTTTCTTGTATCTCTTGTTTCTTGGTAATTCGGATTCTAGTTACTTATCTATCTGATTTAATTCCGTGTTTATTGCTTTCATAAGTGTAATCATATTGTTGATTGATCCCCAACAATTATTTACTATCCTACATAGATTACTCTATCTACAGTCACTAGTCTATAACATTCATGTTTTTCTTAGCATATACCTAGTCTTGTATTACCATGTCTTACATACTTTCACATTCTTGCTTTGATTAGTTAGATGCAATTGTATTTTAGCTTTTACATGATTTCCTTTTTTGATTTACGTAGCTAGATTGATTGCATTCCTCGGTTCCAATTTTGTCTCCTATATGTGCCTTAAGACATTTGCCAATGTCTTTTGCTTCTATTCGTGTGTGTACCTTATGATATTTGCCATTGTCTTTTTCTTGTACTCTTCTATGTGATTGTGGCTTTCATGCCAACCTTGATTATTTTCAAATGTATGTGTATGTGGAATTTGAACATGCCTTGTATGCTTTCTTTCCAGTTTGAGTAACATGTGCCCATGTTCCTTGTTTGTTTGGCCCCTTAGCCACTCTTATATACTTCTTACCTTATGTTCTTGTTGTTTGTTTGCTTCTCATTGTTTTGTAATTACATGATCCACATCATGTATTATCTTGCTATCTTAGATGTCATGATGGACATCGTGTTCCATCCTCCTTGCAAACTAACAACTAACTAGACTTCTAGTTCTAGTTTTAATTTAGTACATTGCACATACTATTACATTGTTATATCTATTTAGGCATACCCCTATTGATCTAACAATCTCCTTTACAAATTTTGATATATCTTGAGATATCTTTTCGATTATCATTTCTACATCATATATATTTGTAGCACAACACACTTGCAAGGCTCTTTCTTTTGAGGGAAGTCATTGCAGGGTATTCATTCCTACCCTCAGAAGAGGGGGCAACAAAAATGGGTTTTGTCATAGAGATCAGAGCTCCTAATAGTAAAAAATATAGCATTCAGAACACCTAAAACAACCAGACATCAAAATGGTCAAAATAGACTAGATAGATGTCAAAAAAGCTACCAGATTTGGCCTCATACAATAGTGTTGAGATTACAACATTGATGCCACTACTATCCATTTTTAGTGCTCTTATCCAAATAATAGAAAAACCATACTTTCTAGAAGCAAGTAGAAAATAAAGTTTAGCTATAGTTTTGCATAGTTAGACCAGTTCAAAATCAATAGTTTTCAGTACACTTTTGCTCAGAGAATATAGATATAAGGGGAATTATACATGGCATGATGGCTCTCACTTCTAGTTTTAGATACAACAGTTGGTATAGCTTCCAAATTAGAATCCATGTTTTAGATACCAGTGATTGGGGGCAATGTGCGTGGCACATTTGTTTTATTTTCTTTTCAAGTTCAACATCACTCAAACATTCTCAATAGTTATGTGCCTCATTCCATCTACAAGTGGTTGGCATCATTTTGGAGTGGCTTTCATATAAGCCTTACTTCTACATTTCATAGTGGCTTTCATATAAGACTAGTTCACTAGTTTTGAAGTGGCTTTCATACAAGCTTAATCTCCATCTTTCAAAGTGGCCAAAAGTGGCTTAGTTTCTAACATACATTCGGCTATCCATGCCAACATTGTTAGATTACAAAGCATTCATGGGCTTTAGGATCCATCTCATTCGACACACATTTCATACTGATATCAGTTTATAGGTTCACTTCACGGGGCAATGATAGAGATAAAGGACTAGCTAGCTTTTGTATTCTTGAGCCACCTATCCAAAGAGATTGGACACATAAACTAAACATTGATTAACACACACATGACCACCTAGCTTCACTTCATGGATGATGATGGAGCCAAAGGGATAGCTTTTGCATTCTTGAACCACTCTTAGGGAGTTGAGCACCTATCTCCATTCATGATATTACTCTTGGTATAACATCATCCAACATTACTCAACATCATCCAACATCATTCAACATCACAATAGGTTTTGTAGTGGTCCACAAACTTGGTGAGGTGTATTCATTCCTTTCTCTTCCTCTGTCTCTCTCTTACCTAGCTTTATATATTCTTATTTTAGATATAGCATATCTAGTAGGAGCTGATCTACTCTTTGTTTTTCTTATAGATTCATACTTCATAGTGTGCTCTCTCTATGCACACCTAGCATCACACAGCTTTGTGAGATTCACTCTTGTAGATAAGTTCAGGTATGCTTTCTATTTTTTATTTATTCTAATATTTTGATTTGATGTATCACTATAATAAATGAGGGGCTAATGTAGTCATATAAAATACAAAAATTGGTAACTTGAGCATGGCTAATGACACCCAACCCTTAGGTCCCTCTTGCTTACTTTCATGACCCTCATAGGCATCTTTTCACTGACTCCCAATCATCTTTATCCTTCTAGACTTGATCTCATCTAAGCCATACCCCTTTTTCTATGACTAATCCATCCCCCCAAGTCCCATTAGTTCAGGACAATAGTGCCACACTTGGACTATAACATTAATGCCACTCTTGTCTACTTTTGACACTCCTATCTAAGTAAAATTTTAGCCCCAAAAATTAATTCCTTTCATTTCTCCATCCTTATTCTTATTGACATAATGCAAGAACATCTAACCCATGACCAATAGATCCCTATAAAATTCCATTCAAAGATCATTTGGAAATGGTTGGCAAATATCACTAAACAAACAAGAATACAAGCAAGACTATTCAAGCAATCTTCCTTATTCTATGCAGACAACCAACCAATATACTTACAAGCTTATTCAAATCCTTATAGCTGTCTTTAACCACCTCAAGCACATCTAATTTAGCATTTTACATCGTCATACACACTATTATATAAAACACATCAAGTGGAAGAAAAACATATGGCTTGATCCCTCTTCAGAGTATTGGTATGTAGGCAGTGTGCCCACACAAGGGGTGTGGATACATGTTCAATGAATATTACATACACTAACCCCGCCCCCTCTTTCTCAAAATTGGTTAAAACACAATGGAATATAGGGTTTGAAAATATAATCTACTCTATAGGGAGCTCTACAAACTTCCATTTACCAAAACTTCATAGACAGGGTCACACAAACTTGACAAACAAAACCCAAGAAGCTCAGATCCTCAGGACAATAGTGGCAGAGGTGGACTACAACGTCAGTGCCACTCCTATCCACTTTTGGTGCTCTTGTCCAATCATAAAATGAAGTTTAAATCTTAGTTTGCGATAGTGTCCCAGTTCTGCACAGTGAATCTCAAACCCTGTCTCAGTGGTATCAACTAATTTCTAATTATTGATTATTTTTTCCCTCTTATTACTATTTGTAGAAAGGTCAAAATTATAATCTAATTTACACAAATTAGTAATTAATTATTATATATTTATTTACTGATTTTACTACTCAGTTACTACTCAGACCCTTTAACTAAATTAAGAATAATACACCAATATTCCCAAAATTATTAAATCAATCACTAAACATACTTTGGACCAAAGTTTTATGAATAATAAATAATAATGATATATAGATCAATTAAATCCATACACACCACTTGATTGAACTACCTTCATCTGTCATTATGATACTAGTAAGCCAGTGATGTCCATCTCACTCCTTACTCTATATTAGTAATGCAGATTGGTCAAATACAATTCAAACACAAGATTCATTTAATTTATATCCTACAAGAAAACACATCATATAATATGCTAAACATAGGAGTGACCCAAACATATATTAATTCTGTCAAACATATTAATAAATCTTAGATTAGTTTCTATCCCATACTACAAATAATGAATACAATTTATACCACCTGAGTAAATACACATTTAACTATAGATTTTCACTACCATAATTAGTTTTTAACATGCTACACCCTATGAAAATCCATATTACCATAGTTTAGTAAACTAAAACATAACTACTAGTTTTACACAATCAATTATATAGAGTAGTCTTAAATACATGGAAACATACACTTTTATTTATTTAACTAGATATCATGAAGCAAGCCACAACTCCCATAGCACACAATAATATACTAATATATAATTTTTTAAACTCTCAAGGTTGTATGCATGCATACATAGAGTCCTGCTAACTATCACAAAACATACTATTCATAATAATAACCAACATGTATTCACATAGTCTATCAAATGTGTGAATGTATCAAGACATAACAATCACAATTGTACCACCCGGATAAAACATACATTTATATTGATGGATTTCAAACACAATACACTCCATGACATCCCATAATATCATATTTATTTATACATGAGCATACTACTCAATCACAAACAATCAGTCTCACAATTTCAAGAATTAAATGTCCCGTAATCCTAAATAATAGACAATAAAAATAGATTATACCAACCGGATTTATCTAGGTTTAGACTACTAAATCTCATCTCCATAAATAAATCCAGGTATATAACATAAGTAGTAATAATATAGTCTACCATTATATGTGCCTGCTATTTACTTCTAGGTAGTCAAAAGAACATAAATTATAAGCATAGATCATGATGCCCTAATGTATGCTATATGTGTTTAAACACTTGTATTTATTAATGTAATCACAAATATGTACTACACACAAGTTTTCAATATAGTCTTGCATAAATACTGATAGTCTTTTATAACCATAATCAAGGTCTTTATAAAGTTTTCCACAATGAATACATCCATGAATCATCAAAACACAACTTGAGTACCATAGTCAAAAGACCTTTCTATCTCAATATTATGCTCTCATCATTTACTATTAGTTCTCAAGGTAATAAAGTCCTTCGTATTTTGGTTCATATAAGATTATTTGGTGAAATACAATTTACCCTTATATGATGCTCAAAATCTATCATCAAGCACACTGATATAAGATTCACCCAAGGTTGTGACAACATCCTAGTCAAAACCTATGCATATAAGTATGTATTCCATAAATTATATATGCGTACACTCTAGTACATATAAGTATACCCATAGTACATATAGTACACAAGTTAATGATGAATCAAAATATAATACACTAACCATTATTTTCCAATATGTAAATGTGGACCATGTTAAAGTATACTTATCGACAATAATACATATGGTCTAAAAAAATGATAACCATCAATGGAATAATCATGGTGTATACCAATTCTTACTAAAGCCACTTTTAGTAATACAAATGAATGAAAATTCTTGTATTCAACTTATCAATATGGAAGTATATACTATTTAATATAGCCTTTGTTCAAAATGAATTCTTACCCATATGTAATTAGTTTGAAGTATAGTCACGCATTGTAACTAAAATTCTGCAACTAATGGATAATATTAACTAAGTTATTTTCATAAATTCTTGTATTCTATTACTTCTCAAGGTTAGATATATAAGCTTACTATATTGGTTATGTATGAGTATATATTATAATAGTTTCATTCAATCATAAAAAGGAATTACGCTAACCCAGGATATGCTTATACACTCATCACTTATCCACGTTTGTACACATTATCCACTACTATATGAATCATGATAACACTATCCCTATGTTGCATGGAATATTCAATGCCATATCTTGGTTTATATATATACAATACTAATATACTAGTTTATATATTAATTTATTTAGTTTATCTTAAAACTATGACTTTTTTGGAAATCATTACATTTAACTATTTTATATATGCTTAGCATATAAATCGTTGCACCTCGTAAATAACGAGTCACTATAGAGTCCAAATTAAAGATATTATTATTATAATGAAGATTTAGTGACTTTCTCAACTAGATTTTATCCATAAGATAAAAAGGATGATTTACTTCCCATCACCTTGCTAGGCATGCATGTAGAACGTTACTTCTACAAGGTATCACCCAATGCTAAATTAAACCATAATGGTATATGGATCAATATAAGTGATTAGTTCGAAGATATTTTAGCTACTACCTTTTTGGGAAAATATGGGATGATATGATTATGTTAATCCATAATTAATATATATTCCTGTTATTATATATAACTTCCAACAAACTGAATAACTATCTTGGCAATATAAATCTTTACTAATACATAGCACTAGATCGCCTGATAATATATTTACAATTAATGTATATATTTCCTTTACCTGGATTAATATTTACAAAAATCATTGGTTGTAAAGAAAGTTGGTTTATAATAATTGGTTGATTCTATTATTAACTTGTTGCAAAATAAGTCATTGTATTATGTGTTCTCAAGTATTTTACTGATTTGTGTATTATATGTAATAAATACATATATTAAATTGATCAAATATGCATTTATTCATATTATATTGACGTCATACATTGATTGATAACATCAATTAGGTGGCTAAGAAAATGAATAAATGTGCGGGTTTCATAGCTATGGCTAACACATGTTAGAAAACTAAGTTTATATGCCATATATACCAACGTATTTAAATTATGTTGTGAGATATATTAATTTATATATATATATATATATATATCATGTTTAATATATACGTATAATATAATTATTGACCAAGTTACATATTTCTATTTAACATATTACATTCTGGGTAACAAATATATTATTATCCATGGTATCTCATTAGATTCGCTGTATACATTATAAGGTCATATCTAATAACAAATTATCGACTATACCAAATCATTGGTTATATCAAGAGTATTCATAATATCTACAGTTGAAATAATCCATCATGTATTCCATGGCAAAAATAATCAAATCGCTACTTACACTAATGTCTACGACACATTTTTCAGACCCTATATAGACGTTTGATTTGAATGCGTCATCCCAATGTGACACCCCTTATTTTGTATTTTTTATAAATGTTAATGTAATATCTTGTTCCCTCAATCGATCAACATATAATTTATTTAAAATTTTAAAATTTCAATGTCGGTTCAACAGTTCCATTTATATATGAATGCACAGGTTATTACTTATAACTAGGTGCAGTCACACCAATAAATAGTTTAACATATAACACTTTATACGATAATGACTATCCCTGAATAAATATGTCAGCTAGAACATTAATTAAACATAAAACATGAAAACCAGATTTACACAGAATGCTCACCTCTCCAATGTTGTCCCAAATTTACTTATTTTTGAAGATATTTTTTTCTTCTACTCAGCTCTCTCCTCTGTGTTGTCTTCCTTTCACTTTGTATGTTTTTTTTTAATAATCCCTTTTCACCTCTATATATTTTTTTCTTTGGTTCCAAAAACTTATTATATCCTTTCCACAACCACCCAGTTAAAAAGGGCATAACTTTTTTTGGCTTTAAGAGTTTTTATTTATTTTAATCTTAAATCTTGATTATTTTATTTTATTTTTTAAATTATTTCCTTTTACTCAATTGTATTAATTTATTACTTTTTGTTTTATTTATTTATTTAATTCTCTTTCTTAAAAATCATGATATTTAATTAAATCTCACCTTTTTTATTTATCGTGCCATTTTTTCCTTTTTTCTACTTTTGCTTATTTTGAGAGTTTCTTCTCTTTTTTCTTTACAAGATTTTTATTTTCTCAGTTATATATTTTTCCATTTTTGCCTTCAATAGAAAAATTTGTAAATTTACTAATTTAACTAGCATCTCAAATGTCAAAATGGTTTAATGATGAGTCCATTAATTATTAATTGTGAATTTACACCACTACATAAATTTATGTTTTTAGAAGCATTAATCAATCACACACATAAATTATGTCAGATAAATAACCAAATAACCATTTAAACTATGCTAGAAAACTATGTGCAAATAATCATCTAAATGCAAGTAGCATCCAAGATATACTACGCTAACCCTTGTACAATGCATCTAACCTAGAGTACTTGTGTAGTATGTTCAGGGTACTAGTTGGTTTCTCTATCATACTCTAACATCTTGATCTACATCATGCTCTTCAATGATGATCTCTCTTTTGTCACACTCCAAGATATGGGTCCTCCTACATCAACCTCACAACAAAACATGAAGTTAGATCATAACACCTATGAGATACATACATCATAAAATATAATTAAAATGATAAATCAACATGATCATAAAGTAAATATATACTTATAACTAACTCATAGAGGTGTGATCATGTAACCTAAGCAATATATTAATGCCTCATAACAATATATATCTCACAACTTAATTAAATATAGCCAAATCTAAATTTGTCAACTATAGATATACATAGATAATCAGGCAAATTTACCTAACGAGTAATCAGGATGTAACACATATCATGAACTAACTAAAACTAAATTTAAATTTTCATTACTATGAGATTCAATGATACATCTCTATATCTATTGCCTCATGTTTTACACACTTATTGAAAATGGTGTAAATAATACAAGTCTAAGCATATTGTTCAAATGTGAAAAATTATTCAATGATACATCTTAGTATACATGTTTCAAGTTGAATTTTATTTTGAGATGAGTGGATTTTAGGAGTGATACCCTCACCTTAAAAGGGTGGAATTCAAGTGGGCTTATCATACATGAGATAAGCATATTCAAAGAGCAAACATCAATTTTGGCATAAATTACAAGTTTCGTGAGTTTCAAAATGTTCAAATTTAGTCATTGGCACAAATTATGGGGGCATATGTGCACTCATATTTTAGTTTTTTAAAGACAAAAGTATACAATATTGAGTTTATAATACAAATATATGCATACATTTTAAACAAAAGTCATAATTGGCATCTACATACATTTATAAAATTTACACTCTCCCATATTTCACATTTTACTGTGAAGGCATGATATAGGTTCATGCATTACATTTTTGTATCATTTTGAAAAGCTAAAGACATGGTAGGAGAATGGGTGTACTCCATTATATTTTGGTCATGCATTTTAAAAACAAAGTTTCAATTGAATTTACAAATCCATCTGCTATGATTGATTCAACTTAAGTGCAAATTCATTTTGGATTCCAATCCATTTCATATCTTGGGGTTAAAAATACTAGTTGAGTTAAATTGAGATTTATGTGTTACTCCATGAGTATTATTTATATTATACAAGTGAAAATTTAATTTTGGGCTTGATCACCCTCAAATTTCTCCAATGGTTAAAATAAAGAACCATCTTCACCAAGTGCTTTGTGAAAGGGATGAACTCTCTAATGATTTGAAGAGGCATCATTTACAAAGTAAAGTTACATAGATCAACATATTGGTCTCACATGTATACAATTTTATTCTTTCCTTGCTCTTTTTCCAAATTCAAAATTTTAAAGTTCAATCATTTTCAATATATCAAAGTTTAAGCAAAATTAAAATTTTCAAACTCAATCAGGTTTCAAATTCAAGCAATTTTTTCTTTTTTTAAGTTTCACTTTTTAAAATAAAAAATTAACTAATTCATTTTTTTTTCAAGGTTTTCAAAATATTATGGTGCCTTGAATGATTTGAGTACCAATTCAAAGATAAAGTGTGTTTTACACACTAAGGTATGACTTTTATTCAATCTAATAATTTAATTACTAGACTAAAAAGGGGAAATGTAGTACGCTAAATCTAGTTGTTAATACGGTATTATGTTAGATTTTACCCTTTTTGAATTTTAATTAACTTGTTCACTTAATTCATACCTATTTTGCCACCACACCCTATCCTAAACACTAGTGAAAACCTATTTTTGTATTAATATGTCATTTATCACTTTCTTAAATGATCTTATTACTAAAGATACCCCTAAGCATCCATTTGGACAAACTGAGAACCTAAGTTTTTCACCCTACCCTATAGGATAGTATCACTAAACTAGGACAATAATATTGAGCATACCTTTCCCTTGCCTAATATTCCTATTCGGGGCCCTTTAATTGTTAGTTTTTAAAATGAAACCATCCCTTATATTGGCTTCCATGTTTTTAGCCTTTCTAGCATGTGTTATCCCCATTTTGTATTTATATAAAGGAACACTCATTTACTCACTTGGAAATCACATAAAAAATTTAATACAGAGGCTTATTTACACAAGTGCACAAAGAGAAAAAGTTCCCTATTCATCCCAATTTTGTTTTTGATCATCTAATGCTGTCTTTAGCCAAGTTTAAACCCTAATTTATCCACACTTAAGTGAACCATTTATAGGGTATTTAATCCAATTACATATGCATACATGTATTCAAAGGAGCACCATTACACAAAGCACACTAGGTGGTATAATTATGTGGGCTTGATTCCCTCCTTGGAGTATTGGATAGTTATGCAATGTTTAGTCATCGTGGGGGTGATTGGGGTTCAATCAATGCATTACACTCCACATTTCTATTTTTTTGTATTTCAAGAATTTCATGCCATATTAAGGTTTATATTTTTGATAAGTCAATTTTTGATCTTCCACATACTTCTAACAACCAAAAATTCACATATAGACCTAGACCATTATGCCACATCTACCTTTAAATTAAATCCATCTATTTTTCTATAGAATATAGGATCAAGTTAGAGGACAATACTGCTAATTTTTTTATATCATGTTCAATGTTCCTTTCCTTTCTTTACCTCTTGTGTTTCTCTTGATATTTTGTGGGTTTTATTTTATCTTTATATTCCTACATTATGATAGTCAAACATAGTTATTTGACAAATGGAAACAACTAAGTTTTTCATTTGATTTCCTAGTTAGTTTTTCTTCCTTGCTTACCACAAATTTTATTTACATTACTCTAATTTATTCAATTCACATTATCTTAATTAGGAGTAATAAAACTATTAATTTAAAATTATGATAAAATATAAACATTAGATATAGCCATAAAACAACCAAGGGTCAAATAAAAAAATCTATTTGAATTTAAGGTAAGCATGTGAAGGCGTAAAAGGTAAATTAGTGGATGGATGAAATTAAGGACAAATATTTAGATTGAATTTATACATAAGGTAAAATAATGATACAAGTCATACTTTACAAACTCTAGCAAACAAAAAAGCTATCATGACTAGAATTCCATGTATTCATGAAAAATTTATTTAAAAAAAATCACAACACATTTCACATAAGATAATATGGGATCGGGATGGATAACAAGGTGATGCACAACCAAATCAGGGTCCAAGCCTGGCATGTCAGAGTATGCCCATGCAAAAATATCTATATAATTCTTAAGGATGGATATAATATGCTCACATTCTACTTTAGTAAGGGAAGCTCCAAGATAAACAATTTTGGGATCCTCATAGGTTCCCAAGTTTACTTCTATCATGTTTTCCATAAGGAATGTGGAGTCATATTCCATAATTGTTAGTAAGGTATGATCATGAGTATCTTCTTCTACCACATCTTTTTATTCCTCCTAAATATCTATATAGTATGAAGAATCAGAATCTCCTATCTCATGTAAAGGCCAATTAGCAAAAACCTCTAAAAAATCAAGAGCAAGACGCTCAAACATTTGTTATTGTTCTAAAGAGATGCTTGTACTAGCTATGGAACTTGGGCTAGATGGACCTTCTGTGTCTTGAGGGGATGAGCAAAATTTCCCACCTAAGAGCACTTAAAATAGGTTTTCATTTGAAGGATTGTCTTTTTATTTACTTTTCCCTAATCGATGAGTTCCTCAAAGAGGTTTTCACTTGAAGATCTTGATGTCTATTCTTTATTATGACCAAGAAAGTTTGTTTGCTATCCAAAGTAGGTAGAAGGATCTAATGAAAAATCAAATCCCTATTTGTGATCACCAATGGGAAATCCATCTCATAGGCCCATGTATTCTTTCATTGATTTTTCATTTTGAAATTCATTGAGACATATGATTTCATTTTACTAGTCCCAATCTATGAGTTCAAAATGGCAAAGGCATAGGGAACAATGAGGGTTTACTTTAGGATGAGAAGCTCAAATGGTAAATACATAATGTCCTATTTTATAAAGGGAAGCACCACTAGGATAGGTTCTTTCTTTAGGATGGGAAGCTGCAATAGGTGTTATGGTTAATATAGCATTTGAATCAAATAAATCTGAGTCAAGAAGCTCATCAAAAAGGCTATAATGGGATGCTGTGTCATTATTAGGAGTATCATCGCTAGTCACTTCAAAAGAGTCATTATTGAAAGTCATGAGGTCACCCTCTAGTGGTTTAAATCTAAGACCATGATTCTAATTGACAACTCTAGCTAATAAGGGCTCTAAGATTCCTTGCGCTTATGGGCCACGGCCTATCCCTATATAGTCAAGATGATCCATTATCCAGTTATGGATAGGATACTTTGGATTCTGAAAGCAACCAACAAGGCCTTTAGAATATAACCAATCTCCCTTGATAAAATCCTCTAGATCTTTCTTCAGCTTGATAGCATGTATGAAAACCATAGGTGGTTTTGATTATTTCTTCTTTGGCTACCAAATATGGTTAGGTCTATTAGGAGCCTAGGAAGGTTTAGTCTTACAAAATGATTTAGGGGATTTAGGCAACTTTTTAATATGGAGGATGTCCTTCAGATGGTATGTGGAAATACCTACATATTTAATAATAACTTGCTTTACAAGAGTTGCAAGAAATGGATCAGTCTAAGTAGAGGCTAGATCATCAGGTTGATATAATTAGATGTAGATGGATGGGAAATGATGGCTTTATTTTTATTTGCAATGAATTCAAAACCTGGAAAATAGTTATAATTATAAAACTTAGCTTCAAGATGTTTGAAATAGTGATATGGCTACTGATCAATGAGAATAGTAACCTTGATCCCATTGTGGGGAAACTTAAGGCACTAGTAAATAGTGGATGACATTACCTATACTTCATATATCTAGGGACAACTAAGAAGTTTGTTATAACGAAATTTAATATCTATAATATGGAATAATGTCCATGAATAGAAACCAAATTTTACCCAAAACTCCCTCTTGGTATTATTGTAAGCCTTGATTGTAATAGTTTTTGGCTGAATGTCTTTATCCATATAGCCCAATCATCATACCAATTTGAGAGATATGATGTTCAACACTGAACCATTATTTATAAGAACCCACTTGATCTTATGATCTGCAATGATTATCTCTATATAAAGTGGGTTATTACGGTTTGGGCCAAGAGTGGACATGTCTTTTTGGTCAAATGTGATTTGTCAAAATGAATACAAATGTCCAACTAGGTTTTAGAACTGATCAAGGTTTATATCATTAATCATAGTATATTCTTGCAAAAGGTTGTTCAAAATAGTCCTATGAACATCATATATCTACAAGAGTTTTAATATGGAAATTTTTTTAAGGGTTTTGTTCAATTGATCCGCTAAATTATAAGGCTTTTTCATTATGGATTGAGCTCGTTTAGTCTTTGTTGGCACAATATTCAACTTTGGTACTATTAGCATAATGTTTTCATTAGGTTTAATGGAAGAAGTGGGTGAAGGGCCTTGGATGGTGATTCACAGGCATTCAGTTAAAACTACACAACTTAGAGGTGGAAAGGAGTCATTATAATTATAAGAAGTGGGCAAAGTGCCTTAGATGGTGACTCACATGTGTATATTTATATTGCTATAGTTTTGAGTCATTGAGGAACCTTTATAATTAGAATAAGGGTGTTATTTTTTAGAACTAGTAACCTGTGTAAATGGAACCACAACATGATTATGAAAATTCAATGCGATATTACTAGGGGAGGGGGTGTTGACCCTATAATGATGGGTCTCATGCTATGAGGAACATGAGATTATCCGTGTGGTTTCATAGTAATAATGGTAATGTGGGAAGAATAAATGTGCCCTATAATATTGTTATAGTCATATGGTATGTTATTATAAGCCACATTATTAGTATGGGCATTATGATCTTGATTATGCTCATTATGATTCTGACCTTGATGTTGGTTCTAATTCTGCTTTTATCCTTGATTCTAACCTTGGTTTTGGTTATTTCTTGGTGGTGGTGGATTATGTCAAGGAAAGGGGTCCTTGTAGATCCATATATCCTAATTTTTGTCATGGTTAGGGGCCAACTTAATTTTGAGTTTAGAACTTTCAATATAGTCTTTAATAATGTGTTGTAATTAGATGTAACAATATGCACCATGACCAAAAACATGATGAAAGTTTCATCATTCATTCTCTTTATACCAATCTAACTTTGGTTGATCTTGAGGAAATGGTCTTGGTACTGGCCATACAATCAAATTAGCAATGATGAGATTTTGTAGCACTATTTCAACTGGTTCTCCTAACTTTCTAAAGACTCTAAAATTGTTATGAAATGTACTTTGTGGAGGTTGTCTCTACAAAGCAGGTGGTGGATTTTGGGGAGGCATAGCTTGCACCATTTGTATGTGCCTTGTTTCAATCATCCCATTCACAACCATGTTCTTATTTTTGTTAAATACCTTAGGCTTATCTTACACAACTATTGAAATGATGATTGAGTCTGATTAGATGTTTGACCCCATGCAAAAATCTTGACAAGGAATTTAACAATAAGAGCCTTATCAATCTGCACTCCTTTATCAATAATTTCTTCAAATGAGTTAACATAACCTAACTATAGATTATGCATGACTTCAAGATGAAATTTCTATGTAAATATATTGGTCAATTGTTCATCTAGTAAGTTATGTTGAAAGTGGCCCACCAATTCTCTCCACCTTTGTAGATATGTAGCAAAATGTTCACCATCACATTGTTTGGATTTGCATAAGTCAACAACGGTCAATTCATGTCCTATGTTATATGAGAAATGGTTAATGAGATTTTTTGATAAGTCATTCTAATTTTCCACTAATACCTTAGGTAGTTTAAGTATCCAATTGAGAGCCTATCCCACTAAACTTTGTGGAAATAGTCAAAGTAAGTATTCACTACTATAAGCAACCTCTTGACATAAGACAAAGAATGCCTGTGTGTGCTCACATAGCTCTCCCTTTCCTTTATACTTGTCAAATTTGGGTGCCTCAAAATGAGGTGGAAAAGGGTTTTGGAGAATAGATAAATCAAATAGATATAGACATATCTCATTAAATTTGTAATTTTTAACTCTATTATTCATTTCCAATCTCTAAACAATTTCCTTCATAGAATTCCACTCTTGCATGTTTGGTGCATTTGTGGATTGGATAAGATGCTGTTAGGGTGGAATGTGCCCCTAGTTTTATTTTTATTAGGGTGGAATGTGCCCCTAGTTTTGTTGTTTTTGGGGTGGAATGTGCCCCTGGTTTTGTTGTTATTGGGGTGGTTTTGTCTCATGCAAGAGATTTGATAGAGAAGAGCGATCCAGAGCACCTAGG
Organism: Torreya grandis; assembly: GCA_037957365.1. Classification (NCBI taxonomy): domain Eukaryota; kingdom Viridiplantae; phylum Streptophyta; class Pinopsida; order Cupressales; family Taxaceae; genus Torreya; species Torreya grandis. The sequence goes on from JARHVA010001628.1 coordinate 2,706,284, forward strand.
TGTAAAATAATCATTTTGACTCAAAATGAATTGATCAAAGTTAGGTGTCAAATAAAATGCATTTCCCTATTTATGAATACTTTGACCTAATAGACACCTGTAAATGACAAGTTTGAACCATTTAGGGTGTTTTAATGATTTTGACCTAAAATGTGCATTTGAGTGCAATTTGAGTAAGATTGATAATTTCAACATAAATGGTGTTAGGAATTGGATGTCTATACTAAAAATGACCTAATGTTGAAGATATTATTATAAAGAGTTCATAATAGTTTGATATGACCAGTTAACTGAGTGGAGGTTGTAGTCAACTCTCTCAGGCATCTCCAAGTGTAATTATTTTCTTAAGTGAGTGAGTAGACCCTATAGAAAAGTGCTTATTTTTTAAAGATTTATTAAAACAAGCAAAGTTTATCGAGTCAAAGTTGCTAAGTGAATTAAGGCCAAAGTGTGAGACTTGTATTTGTTGTCTATGAAGGTTTTTGGATAGGTTCCAAATCTCAAGTGTGCAAATTTGATGATCCAATTTAACCAGTCGCTAATAGACCAAATGGTGCAGACAGTAAGAAAATTAGGAATATATAAAAATATGATTCCTAATATGTTTTCATGTAGGAGTGATGTATTGAAGTGAATGATGATATTATTTGGGACTTGAATGATATATCCATGATTTTCATAAGCTTGGAAGTCAGTGTAAGAATTTGGAACATCAAGGCCAAAATGGTTTATTTGGCTGAGTGGAGTTTATGAGAGATAAGGTCAACATATTGATCTACAAGACCAATAGTTGTCATTAGTACTTATTATCCTTTTGATGGAGATTTATTTGAGGATGTTATAATATCTTATTTATGTATTGGAATCCCTTGAGTATGTTTAATCATGTGTCAGAAGTTCATGTTTCCTTGATTATGTTTTGAAGTCAGTTGGTATTTTTGAGTGAACATATTATAGAGAAGAGTTTGAGCTTATATGCCTTGAGTTAAATCATATGATAAAACATGAGATGACCCTGAGGTCATGAGATTTTTGAATATGTAATTTGTTTCCATGGTTGTTTGGCAAAATTGAGTTTATGCCTCAATTGTTCAAGATAATTTTTTTGTGTATGCACAAACTTTTTATGAACAAGTGTTTTGAAAAAGGGTTCAAATAGTGGTTAGACTTATAAGGTGTTATGGAACTAAAGTGAAGTTAGATAATGCTTATTAGAGTGGCATATGATGTGCTCTTAGTGTGTGAGTTGTTTTTATATGCTTCAATAAAAATCAAAGGGTAATGTTTTGCTAAGAAGGCCTATTAGGTCTCCATAAATCCTAAAAAAAGGAGTAAAGGTTATTTGAGCTATGACCAACATAAAATATTTGAAATTTATGGATGAATAAGAAGGATATGATCAAGTGTTTTGTATTAGATCAAGGCTAGTTAGGCATATTTGTGTATGCTTAGAGAGAGCAGAGAACAATAAAATGATATAGATATTTGATGAGTATAATGAGGTCATGAAAACCATCAGAGAAGTGTCATGAATAAATACAAGAGGTCTACATGTGATGATCAAGGTCAGAAGACCTAATCAAGCCATGAAGAGGGCTAGTTGAGCGAAGAAGGATATAGGCCAATTTTAGAGGTAAAAAAATGAGTGAAGAGATAAGAAATAAGATCATCATATATTGTAATAGAAATAAGGGTTTATGAAGGTGATAAAGTGTTTTAGGTGGTTGAATTGGTGTTGAGTCATCTAAAGGGTTGGTAGCTCCTTGTAAGTGGGTGTTTGTTAAAGCCTAGCTAAGTTGGTGCTAAGCTAGTTGGATTTGGTGCTCCATGTGAAGTTGGCACTTTATTAAAAATTGATGTTTGTCTTATAGGACTGTGGTCCATTTTCTTCATCAGTGGGTTTTTTCACTTTAAGGGTTTCCCATGTATATGTTGTGTCCATGTGTTCATGCTCTTATGATTTGGTGATGTTTGCTAATATGTATATACTTATTAGAATGGTTCATGTATGTTTAATAGGAATTAAATGAAAAGTTTTGAAAACTAATTTACCCCTCCTCTTAGTCATTTTGCTTCCAACACCATATTAATAGACTGTTTTCTACTTTCTACCATTTGAGATTGGTCACCAACACAAAATGGGATAATTAACACATACAAACTTGTTAAAATAAATCAACCCAAAAGATTTAAAGATTGATTTTCAAAAAATTAAAGAGGTCAAGACATATATACCAAATTCTGAGTACAAAAATAAATAACAAAAAAACAAGAGCAAGAGAAGTACACCTAACCTAAGAAAAGAAAGATAGAAAACATAATACAAACAACAAGCAAACTAATCTATGAAAGCAGAGATCTATACAATATACATTTTCCATATTATAGCCATAAATACTAATCTAGCCAAAGTCCCCAAGTATTCCAAGATGGAACTGGGTCAAAATATTCACCATCAGTTGAAGTCCACATAAATTGAAGCTCCCTGCTAATCATACAACCCAACACATTAGTTCTTTCATGAAACTTAGAAACCAACTAATAATTAAAACGAGATAACTCAATCATATGACAAGTGCATGAGCATATTTTAAAATATAATTTATAAATTAAACTAGAATGCTTAAATACATCCCATTCACATAATACAAACACTCTCTAATCAGGATGGAAAGATTATTTGAGATTTCAAAAGTCAATGGATTCAACCTTATCACCCATATCTATGCAAGGAAATGCTTCAGATTTTTAATCAAGACTTTCTTTAGAATCAAACACCCAAGGATCATCCTCATAACTACCATCTAATACATCATTTCTTGCTTGGGGAAATCCATGTATTTTACCATCACCAATAGATTTTAATTCCTAAAATTTGTGTTCTTCCTCTATACATAAATCATATTAAATATAAGCAGACTAATTATAAGCATGTTCCAGTTAAAGAGGATTTTCTTCATATTTATCATAGGTTTTAGGATTCAAAACCTCCTAATAAGTAGTTAAATCTTCAACCTCATTCAGGCCATCATTTTCCTCTATATATTTCAAATCAAGCTATGTCAACTAATTTTTGACAAGATTATCTCCTATAAACAAAAGTTCAAACTGATCATTGTTTTGAAAAGGAAAATTATTATAACAAATCATAATATGAAAAGTAATGACCAGGCTCATAAACATTTACCTCACCATCCTGTTGATCATAAATAGGGATCTCTATTACTTGAGGCTCAATTTCTAGGGTGAAGGAAGTTAGAGGCTCATTAGTAACCCATTATAGAGAGTTAGGAGTAAACCTAAACACTTTATCCATGACATCTCTTTCTTCTACCTCATCTAGTTCTTTGAGTTATTTTGGTCTCTCTTCTTTTATAGACAACTCAAACAGGTCATTATACATATAGTTAGGCTAACCATATTCATCTTCATCATAATCAAGGTCCTCATGATCAACAATAAGATATTTTTCACTTTCATGACCTTAAAAGAAAATTTTAGAATAAGAAAATCCTACGTACTTGTTCAACCAATCATAAATAAGAAATTAATTTAATTGGGGTTCATTAAATGGGCTATTGGGCATAAGGGGTTTAGTAGTTACCCATGGTGGAGGGCTTAGGGAATCTAATAGAGGGGCCTTTTCCATTCTTTCTTTAAATTGTAGGGGTAGACCATGCTCCTATATATTAACTCTTTATGCACTATATCATCAATTTATTTGGCCAACTCATTGAATACAAGCATTAGAGGTGCATAACATAAGGAATCTTCTATTTGATGACATATATCTTCTTGGTAAATCCTTGGTCCTTTTTGTTTCCATTTCAATTACTCTTACAATTGTAAGACTTTTTATTTCATATCAAGGATGAGTTTTCACTTTACTAATGTCACCATCTGGATGATTAACAAGCTCATGGTTAAGTAACTCAAACAAAGGGCTTATACCATAGTGAGGTTGGGGTCTTGGACTTGCTAAAAATTAGGTAAGACATTATTGGGAGAGGATAAGGACTTTTTTAGACTTTCAAAATGAAACAAAAATTGATGTTTAAGGATCTGAATCTTTATGATGGAGTTGGGTGTCAAGTTGAGGTACTAGTCATGGGTCTCTTCCTTAAAGGTGAAAATAAATATCCCATAGGAAAGATGCTCAAACTTTATTCCCAACCCACACATATCCCATATATAAGATACAATATGCTCCTTAGATTCATCTGGACATCGATTTTCAAATATTAGGAGGGAATCAAAGGGATCCTAAGGTAAATGATATTGAGGTCCTAAAATGTTAATGGCTAACTTGGCGATCCAAGCCATCTTACATAAGTTATAGACCTAGGGTACTTGTAGTGTAATCCAGATTTATCTTAAACAAACAATAAATAAAAAACAACCAAATAGTAATCATGAAAAAAATGCCCTCCTTTTAGCACCATAAAGTGTTGGTATTAGTAAGTGACTCACCCTCATAATTTGTTCATTGAAGTGAACATTTTGAAAGAAGTAACTGGAGATAAAAAATATTAGGATAGAGTTCATTTATTTTTTGAATCTATTGGTGATCCAAGGGACAATATTTCGCTAAAAAAACATATCATAAATAAACATACAAACTATTCCACCAGAGGCTCACACATAGTGATTGCTAACTAATTATCCAAGTTTTATTCCTATTTAATTCAACTAATGAATCCATAAATATATTTTCACTACAATTAAATTTAGTCCTATACTAAGGGAAAGGTGTCATCAAAATGAAAAAAGGAGAGAGAGGGTAGGGTAGAAAATAAATGGGTTATCTTTGATCATACAAGCTATTAGAGTAATTGAAGCTATGAATAGACTTGGCCATAGTTGTACCACTATGTGGCTAATCTAACTATTATATGAACTCGAGACACATCACATGTGAGCTCTTAAGGGGACATTGTGAACACCATTGGTTCATCTAGCGTATTAATAATCGTGTTAATGACCTGTATCTATTGTGCACATTGGTCATAATATAACTTCTTGATAAGTAAAGCTAGGCATTACAAAGTGAATAAAACTAGTTATGAACATAATCTAATTTAGGCATTCACACACACATATTTGATAGTCATTCATCTAATAAGTTATCCAAAATAAATCATAATTCACAATCTATATATGTTTCACACCTTGGTTTTTGAAAATTCTAGATAAAATAAGAATAATTTTAATAGACCAATTTAATTAGTTTTTTCAAAACTAAACTAAAACTATCTTAACGTAACCAAATATCATTTATAGTTTTTAGCACTTAATAACAAGTAAAAATAAAATACATGAAGAATTAAATTGAATATAATGCTACAAATGGACTAAAAAACAACTCAAACTATGAATTCAACATCTAACATAGTGTCTATTACAATTGCCTCTTTAGACAAGCAAATTGGGAATCTAATAGTGAAAGAACAATCGATGCACTCTAGGCCAATTCCAACAAACCTTTGCCACTTAGAATCTCCCCTCACCCCCCACCATTTTTCAAATATAAGTAAAAACTTATCTTAAATATACCTAATCTAAGCCACATTCTTTAATTACATTCATATTTAGGGATTTGAAAAAATCAAATTTAATATTGTAATTCTAAGGCTACCCTTTGTTGTAAAATTTGATCCAATCTACTTGTCATTATTATAGTTAGTTCAGATGTGACATTCTCTTTCATTTGGAATCAATTTAAAGTTTAATGTCATATCCATCTCATCTCCATGAAGCTCTATGTTGTCATTTGATTTATTTTTTGCCTTGCCCTCTCTATATTTTTTTCATTTTGATGACACCTTTCCCGTAGTGTGAAGTACAGTGGAATTAAATATATGGATTCATTAGTTGAATTAATAAGGAATCATACTCAAATAATTAGTTAATAATCAATAAGTTTGAGCATTTGGTGGAACAATTTGTATGTTTATCGATGCTATGTTTGTTTGATGAAATTTTGGCCCTTGGATCACCAACATATCCTTAAAACAAGGGGTCTCTATCTTACTAGGTTTGATCTCCAAGTAATTATTTTAGAATGTTTAATCCACTAAGAAAATTTTGAGGGTGAGTCACTTACTGAGACTAATATCATGGCATTGAAAAACTAATCAAAACATAACATGAAAAATTCATGGCCATAATACACACATAGACTATACCAAAAGTACACAAACATGAAAGAAAACCAAGGGGACACATGCAAGGGACATATTAAAATTTCACTCGCATGCATAGAAACACACATTAAAGATTAAATCCATAGTCATGGACATGTTCAAACATCCACAAGCTAGAGAATTTGAATACACACAAAGCATGAGGCAAAAAATCAAATCTGAAAAACATGCATGAATAAGTGTAATTCATCAACATAGGCAATTTATAACATCATCATATTTAGAAACTCAGTATCCATTAATATAACAATGTTAAATTAATGGATCTAATAACTAGACACTTGTACAATGTATGGTAACTTTAGTAGGAACAAAAGGGATACCCACATAATGACATAACCTATGTGAAATATGCCCCTGATGAATTTTTTGTGATGAAAACAAGATGTATAAATATTGTGATTAGTTTGAATATAAGGAAATAGAGCTTATGTTCACTTGTATAATTCCATTAGAATGGGACAATATAGTGTGTGACTATCTGAAAGAATGTAATTTTGTATTTGTAAAGTTTTTGGGTCTGAAATAGTATCACCACCTATAGCTACATCTGAAGGTGAAAAATTTTATGTTTTACAACTAAATCAAGTACACTTTTGAAGCATATTTTCTATAAGGTTATATATAAAGCAATACTATGTATTCTGAAGTTAAAAAAACTAATGTAAATGAGTTACTCATATTATGCATAAGTCCTAATTTTTGATTTTTTTTTGTATTTTTGAAATATATATAATTAAAAAATGAAAATACTAGCCAATGACTCTCGTAAGATCCTTACATTAAATATATCATTTATCAAATATAGGGAGGATGATCTCTTTCAAATGGAAAGTATCATTCCATTATGACTAAAATGATCTCAACTCATAATTTGAAAATTGATTTGACTCTATAACATGAGTACCACTATCATGATGATGATGTGCACTATCATGTGTATGTCTAGTATTATGTACTTTAGGATTATTTGGAACCCATTGTGTAGCATAATAACTCTAAGTTGGCATTATTTGTGGAACATTATTTATTTCCTATAATACCAATGTAGGATGTATTAGAGTAGATAATGGATAAATATAATTTGTGACCAATCTCTAATTAAGTGGATTTTCAAGAATAGGTATCCTTGTGAATTTAGCCACTTTTTTTTATCTCTCTATATAGGTTGAACCTTTTTAGTGTGATAAACTTGAATTTATTATGTAGGAATAATAACCTTTATTTTTAAGGGGTATTCATATGAAATACCATGAACTATGACTATAAAATCATTAGAAAAAATATATTTCAAACATATGTTTAATATAGAAGGTATTAAACGAAGTTGTTGAATCCAAGGACATTGAAATAACATATCAAATATTAATGTACGAGGTACTACTATAAAATTATTAGCCAAATGTGTTAGACCATCATGTGGTGGTAATGTGATCTCACCAATATAAATATGAATATGTCCATTGAATCCTTTAATTTATAATTTTTAAGGAATCATATCCATATTTTTGTATCCAAGATGTGAAAAAAGTGTGATAGTGCATATATTCACACATGAACCATTATCAACCATGCCACTCTATATAGCTTGATTATCAATGTAAGATGGAATGAATAAAGAGTGAAAATCAAAATCATCATCTAATATATCATGTTTTTAAAATGTAATAAGTGGTCTAAATGACTTTAAAATATGATATGTACCAATAATTCCATTCAAAGGATGTTGTGCCTCTGGTGGATAATGATAAGATATTGGTGGAGGATGCGTATTAAATGTGTAATGCACTTCTAATTTATCTATTGTATCTTGACCTTCATGCTTAGGGAAAGGATAAATGAGTATATTCATCATTATACACTCACTTGGTTGTGGTTTTGTACTTTTCATAGATGTACTCACATAAATGATGTTATCATCTATCAAATCATTTATCTTATTTGTCAAACTAATGCATCTATTGGTAGTATGCGATGATGCTCTATGAAAGTCATAAATAGAATGTTGTTAAAATATTTTTAGAATAAGTTTAATTATATCAATTTTTTTAATTAAAGTGATATAATATTATTTACAATAGATTTTTTAACACCTTATAATGGGATTTTTTCAAGTTCGTAAACTATCTCTTTGGAGGAGTTGGTAACATAATATATAGAGTAGGATCTAAAACTACATTCATTGTTGTCTTTGGATCATTCTTATTTTCATTTGACATCAAATTATATGGTGGCCTACTTGAATTATTTGTATTAGAAGTAGAATTTGGGTTAGTTTTATATTTTAGATTATTCATTGCTAACATTTGACCTCTTTAGCCTTAACTGTGTATATAAATCATCAAACGATAGAAAATTCTAAAACATAATAGACTCATGTAGAGGTGGGAGTAATTTTTTTTTGAATATGTAATGTAATTAATTATCTAACATAAGATTATTCATGTTTGATAACATGGTATTATATCATAATGCATAGTCTACAATAGGTTCATTGGATTCATGTTTGAGTCTAGAAATCTAACTATATGAAATATTTTTACTTACATTAATTGAAAAATATGCAAGGAACAAATTTTAAAAAATAATGAATACATTCATTGATTGATATGGTAAATCATAAAACCATATGAAATCATAGTCTTTTAATATTTTAAGAAACAACCTGGTCAACAACATATCTTTGGATGCATAGTCTAAACATGTTGTATTAAATGCTCTAAAATGTTTATTAAGATCACCTTTTTCATCATATAATGTAATATTAGGTTACAAAAAATGGTTGGTAAAGGATATGCTATAATATGTTGATTTAATGGATTATGCAATAAAGTTTATGAATCAAATTGTTAATTAGGTTTCAAAGCAACTAGTTCCATTTTCCAATCCTTAGTGTTCAAAGATAAAAGAGTTTTCATAAGGGATTGTGCATCAGGAATAGAATGTGTGCTAAAAAAATGTGGTGTAAAATTATACTGAGTATAAATTTACATATTGATTTGTTGAAATCTTTGGGTTTCCCCTATATTATATGTGAGTACAAAATTTTTACTTGGTGGCATAGATAAAAGCAATGAACTTGTACGTAATAAAAAATGCATCATGTCTATAAATTAATCCTAGCTTGGAGAAGGTAGAGCATACCTACACTTCTTATTGGGAATACATTTGTTAGTAGGATCATGACCAATATGGGGATCTGCTAGAACCAATTAGGAGATCACTTATCACAATACACCATGATAGGAAGGGTTCCAAAGCCTACAATCTAACATAATCATGCAATAACCCTAATAAGGTCCTAAATTTGATATTCACTCTATTATAGTAAAAAATAAAGTAAGTTTAATTTAGTGCACACCAAATCTTTTATCATAAATTGGGGGGTTAGAAACAAAACAAACTAAACATGTATAGAAGACATACACTCACATCAATGTATACAGAATCCTAATTCATGGAAGAGAAGCACAACTACATTATCTATCTACTCTTACAAAGGAGAAATAAAGTTAGGATTACTTACCTTTGAAGATGAACCTACTAAGCCTCAATCTCTCCCTTGGTCAAGGTGATTTGCAAGAGATTGTTGTATTATGTTAGGATAATAAAGACAAATTATCTTTAGGCTACACAACCTATCTATGCATCTGAAAGACTTCTCCACAAGACAAGATCTGTATCTCCAAATAAAGTATGGAACCCTAAGCTAAATAAGCAAATTCATTTATACTTATTATTCTTCACTTCTTTATTCTCAAATGGTTAGAAGTGAACTTGTATATATAGGCAGATCTTACCCCAAATCCTTTCAAATATGTGGGTTGTATGGGGTTGACCTAGTCAACCATAGATGTTATTGGGAGATAATTCATTAGGCCCTAAGCTAGGTTGGCTAAAGGGATAACAAAAATATCAAGTAAAATTACCCAAAAATATTACAAGGTTGACCTAGTTAACCCTATATAGTAATTAGAGGCTAAAAAATGTATAGGGTTGACCTAGTCAACCTAATATAGTCAACTGGAGAAAGGGGGTCAAGGTAAGAAAAATGAGGATAATGATATGAAACATGACTGGAATGGGTAAGACTGAGAATAAAATTCTTAGGGTAAATGTATTTAAGAGACAAGTGTGTAGATGGCAAGTGGTAAAAGGGACACCAATCTTATGAAGTACCAATGGTCTACCCACCTCTTTCCTGATGCACCCTTTAAGGCATATACTCAGAGAGATTAAGACTCAATGGGCTACTACAAGATACAAAGTGTCAGTAATTAATAAAAGTTTGAAAATATTATGTGTATACATATGCCCCACTCAAATCTCATCACGTGTCACATGAGTGTAACATAGGATGGTGCTTTGAGAAAGAACATGATAACACACAATACTGATGCTAGGTAAATGTAGTAAAGAAAAAATAAGATAAAGGAAAGGACATAATTGAAAAACACATACTTTAATTACCTTAGTATTGTAGATAAAGAAGTAGGCTGAAAGATAAGTGAAGGCATCTAATGTGAAGAACACTAGGCACACTTGTAGGTATTAGTGCAAAAAATAGCCAAAAATTGAAATGTTTGAAAGATAGGCATATTATAGAGACAAAGATTTAGGAAAATTTGAAAAATTAGGCTTATTAAAGAAAATTTAGATCAAAAATATTGATGGCAAATGAAAGACAAAAATGATGACAAATAATTGACATATGTTTGACAAATGATTGACAAATAAATGATAAATGATTGGCAAAAGAATAACAAATGATAGGAAATAAATGAAAAATGATAGGAAATAAATGAAAAACAATTGGAAAACATAATAAATCATGTTGGAAAATCATATAAAACATGAATGATAAAAAATAATGTAAAACAATTCTAGAAATGTAAAGCCATGGTAAAGAAAAAGTAATAATCCATATTACTCAAACAAGTTGTTTTGCTCTAAGGATAGATAAAAAAAAACAAAGTAAGGTTAGAATGTTTTTAAGAGGTGAAGAATAAGGGAATAAATAAGAGGGAAAATAGATTTGGAATCAAAATTTGCCTATCAAGGGGGGAAATGAAATGGGTGGAGGGGAGAATGAAGGAAAAACTAAGGTAGAGGAACTCTTTATCGAAGTCAAGACACTCAAATTAGGTTTGTCAAAATAAGAAGAATTTCAACCTTAAGGACTATGAAGAACTTTTCTTAGCCACACACGTCTTAGGTCAACAAATGCAATATATAGATCATCCCATGAAGGCTATATGCATGAAAAGTAAAATGGACATATCTTCTCACAACATGTTCCCCATTCCTTAGGACCACTTATAGAGCCATAAATATACTAAAAATATTAGGTTCTTGCATGATAAATTAGGTAACATAATTTTTTTTAAAAATTCCCCTATTCCAATCTACTTACTTAGCGCACCCCAATGGACCTTGGCTCTATGTGATGCCAATTGTAGAATTTACAATTTGATTAGAGACATGAGATGTGCTTGTAATCATGTCTTTTGGTATGATTTTGAATTTTAATATTTGTATGTTGCCTTTTATATACCATTTCATTTTGTTTCAAATAATTTGGATTTTAACTTTCTTGATGACTTTTTCTATTCCTCCTCCATACATATTTGGAAACCAAACATGGGTGTTAAATATGACTTTCATTTGAATATTTGGGACTTGGTTGTTAAGAGATAAAACTTAAAAGAGCATGGAGTCTAAGATTCTCATAAATATATGTGAAATAAAATTTCTATCTTGACTTTGACCTTGTTTTATCTAATGTTGAGTGAAAAGAAAGGGGAAATCAAGAGGAGTGACACATGGAATAATTTGAAGGACTTCAAATCATAAAAAATGTGACAAATAGAAAAAAAGGGATGCAATGATAGTAAAGTGTTATTTATTATCATAATAATGAGGGGAATGGAGGAAAACATGCTAACATAGCCTGTTGTGCACATTCCATCTACCAAAAGAAATAAAATCTAAAGCTAAGAACAAAGATCAATGATATTTTTATTAAAAAAAGGAATGATAAAATGGTAATTTTATGAGGAGGGATAGGTCCTATTCATGGTCTTATACTAAAACTCTTAAAAGAGAAACCCATGAGGGTGCCAAAAAGAAACATATGAAAAAATGAGAATAGAAGCAAAGGTGGTATTTTGTAAGGAGGGCCAGGTCCTATCCATGGCCTTAGACTGCAAACTCACAAAAGATAAAAACATAAGGGTAGATGTTAAATAAGGGAAAACATAATCATAAAGCTACTAAGGCAAATAATAATACAAAAATAAAATAAATATATAACAAAAAATGAAAGTAAATGCCAAATTGGATGTGCAATAAAATAAAATAATGTCAAGGAAAATAATGATTATAGTAAAGTGAAACTAAAAGAAATAAAGATGCATAAAAATAAAGAAACATGAGATAAAAAGAACAAGGAATATCTATAATAACATTTGTATAAAATATGAGCATGTGAAATATAAGTCTATAGGTCTCGAAAGGTTTTTTGAAGTTGGATTTGTTTGTTATTATGTATTGTAGAGTAAGAGTGGGTATTGCAAGATGCCCCAAAGGGTAATTAGATGTAGGGATGGGCATTAAAAGAAGCCCCAAAATCTGAAGGACATATGGATGGGCATTGTGAAAAGCCCCAACATGTGAGTTGGAGTGAGGTAACATTAAACCATTAAAATGGTTTGCATTGGATTGGTAGGTGCATTTGGAGATAGGTAAATGTGTTGGTTTGTTATATTTTAAGGATATTGAATGTGACATATGATGTGTAGGAGAGGTATGAGGAGATAAAGGAGGACCATGTATGATATGATTTGGAGTAGGCATTTTAACTATGTACTCCTTTGTTTCATGTGACTTAAGAGGTTAAGATTCAATGGATATAAAAATATGTTTAAAGTTGTTCATATTAGCTATCCTTTACTTATTGGTGTAGGAATAAGGATCAACTGTGGTTTGAATAACATTAGTGGATGAGGTATAGGTATAGGATAATTGTTTCTAATCATTAGGTAGTTGATATTGATGTGATTTTGGTTTTTGAGATTGAATTTGAGAAGCTTGAAGATAATCTTGATAACTTTTTGTTGTTGTGAGATTATAAATATTAAAATATGGACCAAGCAAAGAATAAAAAATAAAGTGGTGAATATCATGACAAGACTCATGATAATGACCTATAGTAGCATGCCACCAACAAAATTTATCAGGATTGTACCATTTGTGAGGAGATTTGGAAGGATCAAAGCTCATGGGTTTAGATGGTGGCAATTTCATCATAAGTTGTTCTAGACTCAAATGAGGGTGGGTTGGGTTAAAAATGGTTGAATTAGATGCTCCATTTTGAGACTGGGGAGGCTTGGATGAATCAATTTTATGATAAAATGATTTGAAAAGTTCTTTAGTAGTTGTTTTAAATTGAGTCATAAGAAAGTCTTGCCTTTTTTCTTGGTCTAAGGCTTCTTCTAAGGTTTTATGTGAAAAGATTCAAACTTTGTATTGAAGGGGAGATTTAAGAGCAATGACAAATAGTTTTAAAAGAGTATCATCATTTATGTTATGGTCCATTTTATGAGATATACACTTCCATTATTTGATGAAAGTATGAAATGGCTAAGATATTTTTCAGGAAGATCATCATGTTGGAATTCCTTCACTAGAGCATTGATTAAATCTTCAAGTTGTGAGATGGAATGTCTAGGAAGTTGGTTGTACCATTCAAGTTCATCACCAGTAAAGGTTTTGGCTAAGAGCTTGGTGGTAGAAAAAGTATTAGTTTGGACTCATTTCTTATATATATTACCAAGAGACTTAAGAAAGATAGTAGGGTCCTTAGTCTCATTATATGTGATAGATGGAGAAATGTTGCCAATATCTATGGATGTAACTAATGGGGATAAAGGTTCATTTTGAAGATGTTGAAGCATTTAGTTATTCATTGGAGGTTGAGGGATGATATTCCTCTTAGAATATCTAAGAGGAGGGAAAATTTTTGGATTTTGTTGAGACATGATGACTTGAGATGGTAGATTAATTATGTTGCATAAATGTTGTTGCATGTTCATCATTTGAGAGATGCTAGTTTTTTGGATGATGTTCATTTGCTGTATAACTTGTACAAGAAGTTGGGTTATCTCAATTGGTGGGTTAGTGTGTAAAGGAGGGATATTTGTAGTGTTAGTGGGAGAAGTATTGTTAATGTTGATGGGAGGAGGTTTCTTTGTAGGTGGAAGATTCCCAATATTAGTGTTAGTTGTCTTAAGTGTGGTAGAAGAATAAGGAAACTTGGTAAGGACACCATTATTGGTAGGAGTGTAAATAGTATTATCATCAAGGTTTTTAAATAATTATGAACCATCTAGATTATCAATTTAATTAGTTTTAACCATGCTACTTTGGGAAGTGATAAGGCTTGGTGATCTTGTTATGGATGTAACTAGAGGATTGTGAACATTGGTTGCAAGAGGTGGAACATACTGTGAGGTTCCAACATTTTATGTAGATGGGTTGATGAGTTTATGAATTATAGGTTTAGAAGGTGTAAAAGTGGCATAAGGTATATGATTTTCATGGTTTAGGATTTGTCTAATAGGATTTTCTAGATTGACTATACAGTATGGGATAGATTGATATTGATAAGATTTTGATGAAGAGTTGTTCCATAAAGAGTTATCTTCTATGGTAGATAGGTGGGGTAGGAGAGTACAACCCTTATACATTTATAATGGGTTGAGACTATAAAAAAATAATTTAATAAGATACTTAATGATGCCAAGTAGGATTGGATATCATAAGGTTAAGAGGAAAAATAGTGAACTAGATTGATAAAATAAGAAGGTAGAAACTAGTACAAGGTTGACTAGGTTGACCTAGCATAGGAAATAGGGTCTAAAAATAGTAAAATCTCAATTGGGTCAATATAATATAATAGATAGAGGTTGGAAAGGGTTTAAAAATATTATAGGGTTGACTAGGTTGAACTTGTACAATAAACAAAGGTGGGAAGTTAATGAAATAGGAATATAGGGTTGACTGGGTCGACCCAGTTCTATATTTGAGATAAGAAACAGGCAAAAAATGATATAGGGTTGAAAAATTTGACCCAATGCTATAAATATATGGAAAATATAATGATAAAATAATGAAAAATAAGTGAACAAATCTTGCAAGGGTTATTCATGTTGGGTTCATAGAATATATGCAATCAAAAATGCATCATGTCTATAAATCAATCAAGGCTCAAAGAAGATAGAGTATACCTACACTTCTGATGGGGAATAATTTTTTTAAGTGAGATCATGACCAATATGGGGATCTGATAGACCTGATTGGGGGATCACTTATCACAATACACCATGTTAGGAAGGGTTCTAAAGCTTATAGTCTAACATAATCATGCAATAACCCTAAGGGGGTCCTAGTTTTGATATTCACTATACTATAATAAACAAGAAAGTAAATATAATATAATGCACAACAAATCTTGTGGCACAAAGTAGGGGTTAGAAACAAAATAAACTAAACATGCATAGAAGACATATACTCACGCCAATGTATACAAAATCTTAATGCATGGAAGAGAAGCACAACTACATTATCTTTCTACTCTTACAAAGGAGAAATAGAGTTAAGAATACTTACCTTTGAAAATGAACCCATCGAGCCTCATGTCTTACTAAAATTTTCTCCTCATTTCTTAGTTTAATGAAAGTAGAAGTAAAACTAAAATAAAAGGGGTGTGTAAGGGTACTTGGTTGAAAGTGCATGTGCATTGATATCCAAATAAAGTGAGTGATCCTCTTTGGCTGAGGAGGAATACCTATAGATAATAAAGCACTAAAACAAACTTGTTGATAAAACAATAAGATGGGGGGATTGCCTATCATATGATAGATCCAAGAAAACAACAACTTGCAAGGATGGCTGTCAATCCCCTTTCTGATAAAAGGTGGGATACAAATAAAAGAAATAAAAGCTGCATAACATGAAATTAATAATTCTTACAAAATAAATACTTTTCAAATGAAATGCATGAATTAACAAGTTAAAATTAAGTTAAATTCTAATTATTAAAAAGAAATGTTTATGTCAGGTTAGGTCTGGTTTGGTCTGGCCTGGTCTATGATAGAAGGTAGAAAATAGGATTTGATCAAAGGTTTGGTCAATGGGTAAAAAGGTTGTTGGTTTGGTTGTAGATAGGTGACCAGTGGTGGTTAAGATAACTCTCAATTTTTAATATAAACCATCAGTGTTTGGGTAACCATTGGCAATTAAGGTGACCATTGATGGTTGGGCTAACCATCAACAGTTTCCTATTGAATCTTGGGGATCTAGAAAATAAAGGTTACAGGTTGGGTAAATGGTTAGAAAGGGGTATGTGTATGGACTTGGGTTAAGTAGAGGTCTGATGCAACTTTTAAGTAATAAGAATTGAATATAAACAAAATATGATCAAGTTATTAAAAATTAGAAAAGAAATAAATAATGGACAACAAATAAAAAATACCTATTATTAGTAAGATAAAGAGATGGTAGAAAAGACTTGGAAGAATTTTTCTAGCATAATGGTGCTTAAGCTTTCGAGAATGGTTTGGGAATCAGTTTAGTAAGGGTAGATACCTATAAGAAGATTTTGGTAGTATGCACCTATAGATTTTTTGATCCTTTCTCCTTCGTGTAGCTCTCCTTTTATAGGAAGAAGTTGCCAATGAGAGTGGAAGAATTTGCTAATTAGGTAAGGGATAAACATGCTAAGTTAGGTGCTACAAATCTGATTTGTATCACCAAAATTAAAGTTGCAAAATTAAGCATGAAGTGAATCTCACACTCAATCTATAAATTGATTTGGTACAGGTTGGAGACCTAACTATCGATGATTAAGCTTAACCGTCAATGGTTAGGCTGATCATTGACAGTCAAGGTCTAAGATGAAAATGGTCAAGAATTGGTTAAAAAGAGATGAATTAAAATAATGGATTAGTAAGTTAAAAAGGAGGCTAGGTTAACTAGGGGTTAACTAGTTCTAAGGGTTGGTTAAGGGTCTAAGGTGTTTTTGACATTAAAAAAGGTTGATTTTTGAGTGTAGATTTTGCCCCTTTTTTTTATGCAGCTTTAGGTTAATAAGATGCAAAACAAAAATAGATCAAGTTGATGGTCAAGGGTAATAGGTGATGGCCATGCTCTAAGGGTAAGGTAGTGATACTCAATTGGGTTACCCCAAATTGAATAATCACATGGTTTGGTTTGGGTAAGTTTATAGAGAAATGTCATCTCTAAAAGGTTTGATTGCCCTGAGTATGGGAGGAGGTGTTCCCCCTCAAACTGGGAATCAATGAGGTGAAGGTCAAATTAGGTTAGGGTTTGATAAATGGTATATGATGAGTCACGAGGTGGGTGATCAAAAGGAAAAGTTTGGAATTAAAGACATAAACATGTGCACAATAATGTAATGAAGTACAATAGTCAAAATCATGCAAAGATGAAGATTGTCATGTGGGTAACAATAAGGTCAAGTTCTAGAATAAATGATAAGGTAATTGATCCTCATCATTAGTTATAGATGATCAGGTTAGTCTTATCACATCTCTTAAATAGGGTCAATGTTTACTCAAGTATCTAAAGTAGGAAGTACTCTTAATAAAAACATAAATGGTCTAGTTGGTTGTGTACGAGGTGGTGCAAATTCAAATTCTCAACATGGCAAGGTTGGTATATATGATCAAAATGACCAAAGTATGGTTGTCAATAAATATGTGAATAGGTTGGGTCAAAAAAATGGCCAATGTCGAAGTGAACATGGTCAAATGGGTGAGAAAAGAAAGGTAATTAAGGGAGAAGGTGACTCCCAAATAGGTTAGTGGGTGCATAAATGGGTTTCCCCACTAGAGTGTACCCCTTGGTTTAGTTTAGTTAATAAGGTTGATAAAGTTGATAAGATAGGTAAGTTGAATATATTAAGTTGAGTAAGGTAGGTAAAGTTGGTTGGTTGTTGTTCTTTGATATGTTTGTTAGGTTTGATGGGTTGGAGTTGGTAGATTGATAGGTTGGGGTGATGGTTATTGGTTTGAAAGGTAGATAAGGTTGATAACGTTTTGGGTTAATATATTAGGTTAGTTGAGTAAAGTTGACAAGGTAGGTTAGGATGGTGGTTGGGGGTGGATTACCCAATGGTTGATTAGGTTAGGTAGGTTGAAATTAATATTGGTAAAATAATTGTTAAGTTTGTGTGGATGGGTTATTGGTTATGTAAGATGATGGTCAAATGGTTGGCAAAGGTAGGAGAAAGGTAATCTCCAAAAGGATGGGGTTGGTTTGGTCAAGTTGAAGTTTTTTAGGGGAAGGTAATCATCAATTGTTTGATGGTTAGGGTAAGTGGGTGGTTTTAATGGCTCAAAAGGAGGAAGACACATCTCCCTAAGTTAGATTAATTGGGTAAGGGATAGCTGAGCAGACTCCTGATGTGCCAAGAAAGAGGACATTGCCTACATAGTCCCATTAATGGTGGATCCATAATGAACTTTAGGTTAGATGTAATTCTTTCAATCTATTGTTTGATGGGTTTTATTGGAGGAAGATGAGGTGATTAGAGAAAAGTAACCTCTAAAGGTTAGGTTTGGTTTAGTTTTACATGGATAGGATTATGAAAAAAGGTTAGGTTTGGTTTGAGATGTTAACTTAATTGGATGGGTTGGGTGAATGTAATTGGTAGTTATTGGTTTGTTTGGATAAGGTAAATAAGGTTGGTTTTATGGTTTTGATGGATTGAATTTGGTTTGAGTTGTTTAGTTGATTAGGTGATAGTTTGGTTTCAATGACTCCAAAGGAAGAAGACATGTCTTCCCAGGTGATCATGAAAGTAAAAGAGGGAGGCTAAATGCTCTAATTGAGAAAGACCTTGATGGAAAGATGGGTGGGTTTATGAACATAAAACCCTTGTCATGTTATTACTTTATTGTTAGTTTGATGGTTAAAAAAGGTAACTTGATCACCAAGTGTTAAGTAAGCTCGATATCCCTTGATTTATAAAGGATAAAGGGGGGAAAAATGGTATGTAGTGGGTGATAGGTATGGTAACCTTCCTATGGAGATGATTGAACCTTATGTAGGTGACCTAAGAACCATGATAGACAAGTCCATGTCATATGTTAGGTGTAGACTGATCGATGTGTGAAGTCTACTGATGAAAACTGATTATGGTTTTCTTGGGATATATTTTTTTAATTTTTTTAGAGGATCTATTATTGCTTGTTTTGATATGATGGTGAAGTTTATCAATGTGAGAAGATTGAAATAATTGCTTATCCATCCTTTGAGGGAGTGGTCTAAGTTTAGGTTTGCTCATATTTGATAGTTGTCCTTCAAGGGAGCAATTTATTTTAAGCACTTTGATTATTTTGAGTAGCTATCCTTCAAGGGAGCAGTTTGCATACTAAAGATGTTAACCCAAATGATATTTTGGTATCCTAAATGTTTATATGATTATTTAGACATGGACCATCTATATAGGCCTAAGGTTTTCCTTGATGGAAGAAAAGTCGTATCATAAGAAAGCTGAGTGAAAGATGTGATTTTAAGTGACAATGACCATGGGATTTCATCTGATTAGAGATGAAAAGTATCCATGAGGATCATGTCATGGGTAGATCCATGGTATCCATGCTTAAGATTAGGCAAAATTTATGATAGATGATCACATGATCCTTTTTTTAATTAGTTATCCTTAAAGATAAGGAGATGAAGCTAATTTAAAATAAGGTATGAGCTCAAGTTAGACATAAAATGACAAGGAACTTGGTTTAACCAAGGAATAGACATGAGAGCTAAGTGATTAAGAGGTCTAGGCTTGATCTGCCTTAGATCCATGCTTGTATGGATGGGTAATGCCAATTAAGAGAGTATATGTCCCCTAGTTACTTTCTAAAGATATGGATTGATAAAACAAAAAGAAAGTGAGGTTGGATGGTTGAGAGTTTGGATGGAGAAGGGTATTTTCCAATGGTTAAGGGAGATAATGATTCTCTAATACTTTTGGTTGGGTGAAGGAGAAAGGTAATCCCAAAGAGTTCAATGTGGGTTGGTTGATAGGTTTATTTGGTTGGTTTAGTTTAGTTGAGTGGGTTGATTACTTAGGTAATAATGATAGGGTGGGTTGGTTGAATAGGTTGGATAAGGTTTGAAAGGTTGGTTAGATGGTTATTGGGTTGATAGGTGATAGTTAAGGTTTAACTGATTATGGGTGAGGTCATGTAAGATTATTTAGCTAGGTAGGTTAGGTTGATTAGATAAATTGATAGCTAGGTTATAAGGTGAATTGGGTTGATAAGATTGATTTAGAGAGGTTGGATAGGGTTGGTTGGTTGGATAGTTTTGATAGGTTGGGTAGATTGGGTAGATGTGTTTGAGGCAAAAGAGCCAAGGGTTCATTAGGTTAATTATTAATTTATGGTTTGGAGATGATAAATGGTCAAATCCTTATAGAGGGGATGTTCCCCCAGTTTGCTTTTTTTCATGGATGGTCAAAAGATGGGAAAATTGTCCCAAGGTGAAGGTGTTGGTTAATAAAAGGGTTAAGGAGGGGTAAAGATGACTTCATACTCCTATTAAAATATTTTTAGTTGTTGGTGGTTAGTGGTTAGCAAGTTAGACTCATAGGTGGTGGTTTGGGTGGGATTTCTTCTAGTGCACCAAAGCTAGGAAAAGGCCATTGAGTTAGATTTAGGTAGGGTAAGGAAGGTTTGACAGGTTTAATGGGTTGATTTTGGTCTTGGTTGTTAGGTAGGTTGGTTATGGTTGAATGGAAAGGTAGGTTGATTAGGGTTGGTTGATTTGGGGTAGAGGTTGGTTTGACTAGTTGAGAGAGGTAAGATAAATGGTTGAGTTGGTATGTTGGTTTGACTATTTGGTCTAGTTGGTGAGGTAAGCTTAGGTGAATGGTTATAGGTAAGGTTGGGTTAATGGTAGGTTTGGTTAGGCTAATGGTTAGTTTAGTTTGGTTGATATTTGTTAAGGTTGGATTGATAGGTTCCATAAAATTGGTAAGTGGAAAAGGAAGGTTGGTTGATTCCACATGGTTGAGTGGAAAATGGTGGTTGATTCCACATGGGTGCATGGAATAGGTTGGTTGGTTGGTTGTTCATGGGTGAATGGAATAGACTAATAGGTTGGTTCCACATGGGTGCATGGAAATGGTTGTTAGGTTAATTCCACAAAGGTGAGTGGAATAAGTTGGTTGGTTGATTCCTTGATTATGGTTTTGAAGGAAAGTTGAATAGATTTCACTTGGTTGACAAGTGATTTGATTAGGGGTTGGACCATGGTTTCCTCAACAATGAGTGAAAAAAAAGGGTTCAATGATTGATTTTTTGATGATATTTAAGGATAAGTTGGAAGGACACAGATAATTTCATTAAAAATCTCCTTATGATTGATAAGGTTTTGGATAAGCCTCTTAAAAGAGCCACATCTATCTATATCATGTTTGTGGGTGCGATGATAGGCACAAAAACCATTCTCTATAAACCAAATGGGATTTGGAAGAGAATCATTTATGGGTTTTGGAGGAAGGTTAATGATATAAGCCTTCAAGAGTTTGTCAAGGATTGAGGCATATGATTCCCACAGTGGGGTGTACTACCTAGGAAGAGGGTACACTAATGGCTCTTGAGTGGGTGAGCTAACTAGTTGGTTTAATGAGGTTTATTGATTTAATAGGTTTGATGAGATGGGTTGGTTTCATGGGTTTGATAGGTTTGATAAGCTAGGTAGGTTTGATAGGTTTGGTAGGTTAGATAGGTAGTTATTTGTTTACTTCAAAGGTTGATAAGTTAAGCAAGGTTGGTAAGGTTGATAATGTGGGTTGGTTTGACTGGTTTGGTTGGATTGACATACTAGTATGTTGGTTGTTTTTTATATTAATAGGTTGATAGGTTGGGTTGATAGGTTGGTGGGTTGGTTAATAAGGTAGGTTGAGGTAAATGACATAATGGAAGGGGTAGATGGCCCAAGTTTTGACAAGGTTTGGGTGATGTATGTGGTAGATGTTGATAGGTTATTGGTTGAGTAAGGTAATGGTAAAAATGTCATTGATAGGTTTTTGGTTAATTGAAGTTGAAATTTGATTGGTTGTAGGTAAGGGTTGATTGGTCATGGGTACCGAAAAGAGATAACTCTACTTTGCTTATTCGATCTATTAATATTGTAACTAGTTCAGGTGGTAGTTGATAGTTTGGAGGTTGATTATAGTTGAAATTTTATGGGCGATATATTTGGGTTGATTGTAGGTAAGGTAAAGAGCATAGCTAGCTCGAAATGCCAGGTAATGCTTAGATACTAGAGGGTCAAGGTCTGGGATTCTATAAAAGCTGAGATCTCGAGAAAAGGCTATAGAAGGGCTCTTCATTCAAACACAGTAATGGAGATGAGGGTAAATGAGGTTAAAATTATGAAATGTTGATGGTATAAGGTTGATATCTCACAACTTGAACAAAGAAAAAACAAGAAAAAAGTCCAAAAAGCAATGCATACACTAAGTGCATTAGCTCCTAGGATAACTTTTATCTTATATTGGCTTATGACTTAGTTAAAATGTGTGAGGGTAGTTGGGATTGAAAATTAGGTAATATATAGGCAAGATAAGGATGGTTTTAGGTAATATTTTAGGTGCTCAAGAGAATTTGTATTAGATCAGGTACATGACCTAGTATTGGGGGCTTAATCCTCACACTTCATGAACTTGAAGCTGATCCAGGTCACTTAGCCAAGATATACCATCTGTCTAGGGCTTATACTGCACTAGAGAATGGAGTGAGATCTCCCCTTGGTGATGAAATCCAAGTGGGATTGATAGATAGGGTAAGGTTGCCGCCAGGTGATGAAATCCCAGTCGGTCCTTATCTCAAGTATGTTATGGTGTATTGATTATGAAAGTGGTTTAGGTTTAGTGTGTGATAAGAAAGTGAATCTATGATAGATTACTTGCCTTTTTAAGCTACTAGGTGAACTAAAATTGCAAGAAAATAATATATGCAAGGTTGTTTTAAGCACAAAATAGAAAATTTAAATTTTCTTGGATGAGAAAACAATAGAGAGAGAGAAAACATACAATGCTAACTAAGAAAATAAAGGTTGTGGGTCCCACCAAGTGTGCCAAAATGTTTTACTCAAATTTTCTCTTCATTTCTTAGTTTAATGTAAGTAAAAGTAAAACTGAAAGAAAAGGGGTGTGTAAGGGTACCTAGTTGAAAGTGCACACGTGTTGATATCTAGATGAAGTGAGAGATCTTATTTGGCTAGGGAGGAAGACTTATAGATAATAAATCACTAAAAAAAACTTGTTGATTAGAAAATAAGATGGGGGGATTACCTAGCATATGCTAGATCTGAGAAAACAATAGCTTGCTAGGATGGCTGTCAATCCCCTTTCTGACAAAGGGTTGGATACAAATAAAAGAAATAAAATTTACATAACATGAAAGCAATAAATCTAACAAAATACATACTTTTCAAATGAAATGCATGAATTAACAAGTTAACATTAAGTTAAATTCTAATTATTAAATAGAAATGTTTAGGTCAGGTCAGGGTTGTTCTAGTTTGGCCTGGTTTATGATAGAAGGTAGAAACTAAGATCTGGTTAATGGGTAAAAAGGTTATTGGTTTGGTTGCAATCAAGTGACCGGTGGTAGTTAATGTAACCATCAATGGTTAAGAGAAACCATTGGTGGTTGGGTAACCATCGATGATTAAGGTGACTGTCGATGGTTGGGCTAACCATCGATAATTTCCTATTAAACCATAGGGATCCAAAAAAAAAAAGTTTTAGGTTGGGTAAATGGTTAGAAAGAGGTCTGAGTATGGACTTGGATTAAGTAGAGATTTGATGCAGGTTTTAGGTAATAAGAATAGAATACAAACATAATCTGATCAAGTTATTAAACTTTAAAGAAGAAATAAATAATGGACAACCAATAGAAAACACCTATTATTTGTGAGATAAAGAGATGGTAGAAAAGACTTGGAAGAATTCTGCTAGCATAATGGTGCTCCAACTTTTGAGAATTGTTTGGGCAACATTTTGATAAGGGTGGATACCTATAAGAATATTTTAGCAGCATACACCTATAGATTTTTTTATCCCTTCTTCATGTAGCTATCCTTTTATAGGAATAAGTTGCCAATGGGAGTGGAAGAAGTTACTAATTAGGTAAGGGATAAACATGTTAATTTGGGTGCTACAAAGCTGATTTGTATTGCCAAAAAGAAAGTTTCCAAATTGAGAATGAAGTGAATCTTTCACTTAATCTAGAAATTGATTTGGTACAGGCTGGAGACTTGACAATTGATGGTTAGGCTTAACAATCAGTGGTTAAGGTAACCATCAACATTTAGTTGACTATCGTCAGTCAAGGTCCAAGAGGAAAATGGTCAAGAATCAGTTAAAAAATAGATGGATTAAAATGTTAGATTAGCAAGTTAAAAAGGAGTCTAGGTTAACTAGCTCTAAGGGTCAGTTAAGGGTCCAAGGTATTTTCTACATAAAAAATGGTTTATTTTTGAGTGTCTACACCTCAATCTCTCCCTTGGCCAAGGTGTTTCACAAGAGATTGTTATCGTATGCAAGGATAAGAAAGACAAATTAGCTCTAGGCTATACAACCTATCTATGCATCCAAAAGACTTCTCCATAAGACATGATCTGTATCTCCAAAGAAAGTATGAAACCCTAAGCTTTATTCCTCAAGTAGAATGGTCAATAAGAAAATGTTCATTCACACTTATTTTTCTTTGTTTATTTATTCTCAAATGGTTGAAAATAAACTTATATATATAGGCATATCTTACCCTAAATCCTTCCAAATATGTGGGTTGTATGGGGTCAACCCAGTCGACCCTGTATGTTTTTAGGAGATAATTCACTAGGTCCCAAGTTCGATTGGCCAAAGTGCTAAAAAAACTCTCAATTAAAAATACCCAAAAATAATACATGTTTGATCAAGTCAACCCTACATAGTAATCAAAGGCTAAAAACTATATAGGGTCAACATAGTTGACCCAATAAAGTCAAATAACAAAAGGGGGTCAAGGAAAGAAAAAAGAGGATAATGATATGATAAATGACTAGAATGGGTAAGACTGAGAAGAATAAGTTTAGGTTAAATGTATTTAGGAGACAAATGTGTATATGGAAAGTGGTAAAAGGGAAAACAATATTATGAAGCACCAATGGTCTTACCACCCCTTTCCTAGTGCACCCCTTAAGGTGTGCACTTAGAGAAATTGGGACTCAATGGGTTCTTACAAGATAAAAAGTGTCAGTAATCAATAAAAGTTTGAAAATATTATGTGTATATAGAACCCATAGAGGTGGAATTCTTAGATGTATTAGCTATGTTTGGTATTTTAATTTCTAAAATAATTTGTAAGCTCTTATGATGATCTTGAAGTTATTCATGATTCTTTTGTCAAAATTTATTAATAATTTACTTAATGAAGCTCTTGATGTTTATCATTTATAGGTGAAATTACATCATGATGCTCATCTTCTAAGAAAATGTTATCCTAAGTGTATTGTTCATGTTTTAAAGTATTATCATGTACCTTTACATATTCATCCTATTCATTATTAGATACATATATTGATAGATCCTTGTTCTTATCCGTCTTAAGTGAATTATCAAAAGAGATTTGAGTATGCTCAAATTGAATGCCACTTAATATATCACTTCTTCTAAGATAGGTAGAAAAAACTTTCAATTGCATAAAATATGAAATAAAAATTTGAAAAATTGTTGCTAACAAAGAACTTACCAAATATAAAAACCTTAGTACAATACTTGGAAATAATAAAAGGGAGGAAAGAAACGCTGGAAACATGATAAGATGGGGTTTTTTCAATCTTATACAAGGAATTAGATTCACCAATATGTTTAATGCAAAATTTGGGGATTAGAGAATATTAGTCTAATCTGATTAAGATAAATAATTGAGAAAATTAGAATGCATAATTTATACAAAATTCACATGCAATATGATTGGAAATTACTATTTTTAAAAATATGCTAAAAGAGGAAAAATTAAAAATAAATAACTTAGTTAGAACTCAAGTTTGAAAGACTACAATAGTGACTCTAAAAATGATTATTAGACTCTATGAGGTTATTGCAAATTAGGAGATAGGCTCCACTTTACCCTTAGAAAAGGCCATGATATTTGGATTGTGCCACCCTAGTATTCTATCTATAAGTTGTCACTTCATATGTTAGGGTTTTTCCCCTGTGTAAATTTGATTAGGCATGCCTTTGTTTATGGGCCTTGTGTGTCTATCTAGATGATTTTGATATGTTGCAGGAGCCATTGTGTGCCTTCTTATTAAAAAAATCATAGGTCAATGACAAGAAATAAAAAACTTAGTAAATGGGGAAAAAGGGGATAGGGTATGCTTGAACTCAATATCCCATGTGTTGAGTGTTGCCTATATACCAATACTTTGAAGAAGGATCAAACTCTATGTAGTTATCCTATATTACGATGGTGTGTGTACAATAATGGTAAAATGCTATATGTTGGTGCAATCCTTATGTGATTATGTACTTAAACATTGAATTGTGACATTTTAAATGTATTTAGAAATAGTTTGGGGCTTCTTGGGCTATAAGAGATCAGTATTGGAAAGAATATGTAATTTCCTCTCAATGTGTAGTTAGATAGATCTAATAAGTTTAAATAATGGTATCTTCTTTTCAAATGAGTCTAAATTGTGCTTATATAGTGAAAATGTTGTGATTTCCTTTAATTGGACTTGATAAATGTATGAAATAACTTGTTGGGATGAATATGAATTTGAGTAACTAGTTGTCAATTGGTGGGAGAATGAAACTATCAGAGTTGTTTCTAGAATCCGGATAATGCGAGTGTAATGGAGACGTGATCACATAAGTTGAAGCAAGTGCACACCACATAGATGCTAAAGCAATTTGAAAATAACACAATAAGAGAAATTGCACAAGACAAAATGGAGAAAACCAAAATCTGATTAGCATGAGATGGCCAAAGTGAGGAATACATATAGGAGAGTACGTAAGTAACTCCTCCACAAAAGGTGGACAAGACACCCCAAGAATAAACAGTAACTCCTCCATGAAAGGTGGTGACAAGGTGCTAAGAATAGAGAAGTAACTCCCATCAAGGGAGTTACTTATGACACCTATGACACATCTATGACACACACCTCCACATAAGCTAGCCTATCCCACAAATGTAGGAAAACTCCATGTATGCACAAGAAATACAATTTTTCTAATTAATAAATAGTGAAAATAAAAACCTACACTAATACCCCCCCATAAGTGCAGCTTAGGTGGGCAGTGTGGAAATATAAAATGGGTCACGGAAACTAGGCCTGATGAGATACCCATGTACAAATGCAATCTCCCATAAGATAGAGAAAAGGAGAAAACCTGTAGAAAAAAACTCCCCCCCCAAAAGAGAGACATAAAAGAAAAGAAGAGGCTAGAAGGCCCCCTAAAGATGATGCT
This sequence comes from Torreya grandis, assembly GCA_037957365.1. Lineage (NCBI taxonomy): Eukaryota > Viridiplantae > Streptophyta > Pinopsida > Cupressales > Taxaceae > Torreya > Torreya grandis. Next base: position 2,734,046 of record JARHVA010001628.1, read on the forward strand.
ACTACAGATGTGGATCGCACCCCAAGAAGAGCTCATAGATGAATGAACTTGCTCTCAGTGAAAGGTTTAGTGAAGATGTCTGCAACCTGCTCTGAAGACTAGCAAAATATCAAGTCAATGACTTGACTATGAATAAGCTCCCAAATGAAATGCATGTGAATCTCTATGTGCTTGGTCCACTAGTGCTATACTAAATTCTTGCAAATCTGAATGGTACTCTAGTTGTCACAATAAATGATGGTGGGCTTCTTGATAGGAATGCCAAACTCAGAAAGAATCCCCTGAAGCCAAATAACCTTAGTAGCTACATTAATAGCTCCCCTGTATTCTACTTCTATGGATGATATAACAATAGCATTCTGCTTCTTGCTAGACCAACTGATAGGACTTAAACCTAGAGAGAAACTATAACTAGAAGTGGACTTGTGAGTCTATGAATCACCAGCCCAGTTTGAATCTATATATCCAACCAAGTCAACCTTTATGCCAAATCTATAATGAATCCTGTATCTATGTGAACCCTATATGTAATGCAAGATCCTCTTAGCTGCTTTCCAATGTAGCTCATGAGGTTCCTACATGAATCTGGAGACAAGTCCCACTGTATATGATATGTCGGGCCTGGTGTGAGTCAAGTAGATGAGACTACCAACAAGTTGTCGATACTGAGTGGCATCAACCAATGGTGAAGAACAATCAGCCTCAAGCTTGACTCCTGATAGAAAGGGAGTTGGAGATGGCTTACAATCAACCATGTGAAATTGAGCCAATAAGTCAAGATCATACTTAGGCTGTGTAAGAGAAATTCCTAAATCTAACTGTGAGATCTCAATGCCAAGGAAGTAGTGTAACAAACCCAAGTCTATCATGTCAAATCTATCCTAAAGAGATGTCTTCACCACTGCAATAGCTGATGAAGAACTCCTGGTGATCAAAAGGTCATCAACATATAAAACCAAAATCAAGAGCAAATCATCCTACCATAAGAAGTAGACATTGGGATTAGAATGGCACCTAGTGAAAGCCACTGTGAGAAGGAAGGAATCCATCTTGGCATACCAAGCTCGAGGGGCATGTTTGAGGCCATAGATAGATTTCCTAAGTCTGCATACTAAGGAAGAATCTTGAACAAATCCTGGCAGTTGCTCCGTGTAGATCTCCTCCTCTAGGTCTATGTGAAGAAAGGCACTCTTCACATCCATTTGATGCACATCCCAACCATGTGATGTAGAAATAGCCAAGGTGAGTCAGATAGAAGTCATCTTTGTAATGGGTGTAAAGGTCTCTAAGTAGTCAATGCCTGCCACCTATGAGAAACCCTTGGTGACCAATCATGCCTTGTACTTATCAATCGACCCATCTACTGCAAACTTGGTTCAATATATCCACCTACATCAAACCATCTTTCTTCCTTTAGGAAGTGAAGTCAAATCCCCAGTGTGATTTTTGATTAAGGAAGAATATTCTTCCTCTATAGCACTATCCCACTTAGGTACCCCTGATGCCTCTCGAAAAGTCTGTGGATCTAAAACTAAATAAAAAAAGGCATGTGGATCTCTCTGAAAATCCCCCTAGTACATCTATCATCTGCATGATCTCTTGCCGAAGTGCCAACACTCTCAAGTGTCTATCTGGCCCAAAGTGGCCTGAAACTGGGTGAGTCAGGTGATAACTCCTCATCCTCTGACTGACTAGAGGTGGATGACATTGCATCACTATCCTCGCTGTCTAAACTCGAAGAAGAAGAAGATGTCTCTGGCTCAAGAACCTATTGTGGCTAATCTGAATATGATGAGGAATCATCATGAAGAAGTAGATTCGATGAGGGAGAGGTGTCAAGTGTTGAGTCTCTAGGACTCTCCTAAAAATGGACACTTCTCTCAATGAACAACTGATGAGTGACTAGATTTAGAAGGAGATATCCCTTAATACCATCCAAATATCCTACAAAGATGCAAGGCTTGGACTGACATTCCATAGCTTTGCATTTCTTCTTCAGAATGCGGGCCATGGCTGGGGATCTAAAAACTCTAAGGTGCTCAACATCAGGTTTCTTTTTATGCCAAGCTTCAAAGGGTGTTATCCCTTTCAAAGCTTTGTGGGGAACCCTATTTTGAATTTAGCAAGCACAATTGATGGATTTAGCCCAGTACTATGGTGTTAAGGATTTGGAGTGAATCATATAGCTACCCATCTCTTTCAAGAACCTATTCTTGCATTCTACAACACCATTCTGTGAAGGACTATAAGTGACTATGCACTGCAAATCAATCCCCTCTGTGGTGCAAAACTGCTCAAACCTGATGCTGACATACTCCCCTCCATTATTAGTTTGATGAACCTTGATGGATTTCTCACTCTGTTTCTCAATAAGAGCCTTGAAGTCTAGAAAATTTTCAAACACTTCATACTTTTGTTTAAGAAAATATATCCAAGTGTACCTAGAGAAATCATCAATGAAAGTGAGGATGTACTTGGCCCTTGTGAAAGATGGTTTGGGAAAGGGTCCCGATACATCACTATGGACTAACTCCAAAGGTTGTGAAGCCCCCCAAGCTTTGCCTTTGTCAACTTTTGCTTTGGGATGCTTCCCAAGGGAGCACCCTTTGCAAAGTCCTTTTGAGAATTAGACACGAGGTAAGCCAATGACCATGTCATGTTTGCAAAGTTGTTCAAGATAGCGGTAGTTAATGTGGCCAAACCACTCATGCCACAATTTGCTAACTCCATTTTAATGAGTCATCAATGCTATTAGAGAAGAATTGGATGCAAAATGTGAGAAGGTGTATAACCTTGCTTGGTGATATGCCCTACCCACTGCCACTGTAGTATCACTATGCAACTCCCTGATAGCCACTAAATTTGGTGAAAACTCAACTCTCATACCCCGACCAATGTGAGTGATTTGGTACACTGATAGGAGATTGATTGAAAGAGAATGAACACTTAGAACATTATTGAATGTTCCTCTTTCCATTTCAACTGATCCTCTCCCTATAATGAAAACTGATGTGTCATCACCCAAACTAATTGAAGTCATGCGACAAGGCTCTAAAGATGAAAACTCAACTAGTGAAGAGCCCATGTGGTGAGAAGCACCCAAGTCGATGACCTATGAAGATGTATAAGTTGTTATAGCTACAAGGGCCTTGCCCTTTTCTTTCTCCTTACCCTTGCCTTTTACCTTGGTATAATCTTGGGTAGATGAATTTTGCTTGATGGACTTAGGAACACCTATGTTGTTCTTCTCTAGAAGATGAGTTAGGTGATTAATTTGTTTCTTCATGCATTTATATTCATCATGCCCTGTCTTTTTACAATAGGCACACTTATCCTTCTCCTTCTTAGGTTTAGCATTGGAAGAGGAAGTCTCAGTGTTGTTTTTGGCAGGATTGGTGTTTTCTTTCTTCTTCTCTTGGTCCTTGCTCTTTTTCTTCTTCTCTTTTGTTGAAGTCTTATCCTTACCATTTCTAGTTATCAAAGCTTGGGGTTGAGTAGACTTCATTGTGCTTGATGACCCATGAAGATGTAGAAGCTGCTATAGCTACAAGGGCCTTGCCCTTTTCTTTCTCCTTACCCTTGCCTTTTGCCTTGGTAGAATCTTGGGTAGATAAATTTTGCTTGATGGACTCAGGAACATCTGTGTTATTCTTCTCTAGAAGATGAGTTAGGCGATCAATTTGTTTCTTCATGCATTTATATTCATCATGCCCTATCTTTTTACAATAGGCACACTTAACCTTCTCCTTCTTAGGTTTAACATTGGAAGAGGAAGTCTCAGTGTTGTTTTTGGTAGGATTGGTGTTTTCTTTCTTCTTCTCCTGGTCCTTGTTCTTTTTCTTCTTTTCCTTTGTTGAAGTCTTATCCTTACCATTTATAGTTATCAAAGCTTGGGGTTGAGTAGACTTCATTGTGCCCATTTTAATTAGTTTATCTTTCTCCCTAGTCAAGTCGACAATGAATGAATCCAAAGAAGGCATTTTCCATGTAGTGCCAAGAGCAGTTTTTGTGGCATGGAAAGTGGAGAAAAAGACTGAATAGCTTGGACCTAACTTTGTGAGAATAGAAAGTATGAGTTGATCATCTTTCTTCTCTATCCCGTATTCTTTCAATTGCAATCTAAGGGCCTTAAAATTAGTGAATAAGTCCTATAGGGTGTCAAAGTTGCTAGGACTTAGACTTATGAGTTCATTTTCAAGCTCATGACCTCTCATTTTATCAAGCTTCTCAAATAACTTTTCTAAGGTGTCCCATATGTCATTGGGAGTCTGAGAGGATTTTAGATGGAAGAGAAGTTCTGGAGATATAGACAAGCTCAATAATCCAAAGGCTTCATCACTATGGTTGTACCACTTAACCTTTTCAGCATCAGTGTTGGGTTCTATTTCAGTACCCATGGTGATCCTATACAACCCTTTGCTTCTAAGAATGATTGACATTCTTCCATTCATGATAGTTGAAGGGTGTTAGGGGTTTAAGTTTATAAGAATCCATTTTTAGCTGAATTTAGGTGAAGTTGTGTTGATTTCAAGTTGTGAATTATGCAAAAAGGAGAATGAAAGCAAAGATTTGCAAGTTGTGAAAAAGCAATCACACCCCCCCAAAATATTGTTCCCCCCCAAATATGCAAGTTCATGCTCAAAATACATCGGACTCAGCTGAGAATGCATCTTAGAGAAATTAGTGCAAGACTAAAGCAAACAAGACGTCGAACTTAGCTGAAAATGTGTCTCGAGAGACCCAAATTTTAGGCACTTTATAAAATAGTGCATTTTTAACAAATAATAAGCCTATGATGTGGAGAATTTAATTACAAACACTTTTGAAAAAAATGGAACCCAAATCTGAGCTACTGTTTGCAAGATATTAAAGGTTCAATTTTCCTATAAATTAGTGTTTTTGCAAAAAAAAATTTAAAACATTAAAAAAATGCGTATTTGAGAGAGAGAGTGGCCTTCCAACCTCTCGTTGGATTTAGCACAGACTAAGAAATACAAAGGAGGTTTGTTTGAGGGGGAATTGGCCTCTCACCAAACTGGGCCTCACCCTTCATCTTTGTAAGTCGAAGATACAAGTTTTAAATTAAAAACCCCAAAAATTACAAAACTGTCTATAAAATTGAATATTAAGCCAAATTAATTAATTTTTGTTTTATCAAGTCAATTTTAACTAAAAACAAATGAAGCATAGATAAAATAATGGATGCCACGTGTCCAAGGGGTGCCAAATGGGATGCCAAGTAAGGAAGGGGCGTCTAAAAGCAAACAATCTAGAATTTTGACTCAGAAAAGACAAAAAAATAAATGTGCAGACCTACTGGATGCCGTACGACCTACTTGGCACCTTGTTGGGCAAGAAAAGATGATGAAATCTGCTGACTTTAATACACAACAGGTCTGGGTAGAAGAATACATGAAAAATACACCATATTCACAAAAAATCAGACCTATTTTGGATGCCGTACAACTGATGGCATGGCAGAAGTGAAGGTGCCTTGCTACTGCTTGACATGCTAGAATGATAGACTTTTGCTACTAGAATTGAAGGCACCTAGCTAGGAGTGTGGCACAAAGTTGGAAGGACTATTGACCAGATGTGCATGGGTTTGCAGGCTGAGCTCTTGGAGTGCAGAAGCTTGCTGAGTGGTGCGCCTCCCTTGTTACTAAGTGCTGCTCCTTCCTTTGTTGCTAAGTGCTCAACAATGGTGCCCAAGCTAACTGCTGAACCAGTGAAGACACCTAAAGGACAAGGAAATGATACCACAAAAGATTTTGAAAGTTTTTTTATTTATTTTAGATCAAATCTGAAAAAACAAAAACAAAGAGAACTCCACTCCTCTTGATTTCAAAATGAACTAAAAGCATAACCATACACACGATTACTATTCTTGATCTGATATCATATCAGAGTTGTTTCTAGAATATGGATAATGTGACTGTAATGGAGACGTGATTGTTAGGATCTTCCTTAGAGTATAATTGATTACCTTTGTATAAGCAACTAAACACAGAATTAAATCAAAAGTAATAAGTAACTAGAAATCAGAAATAGTAAAGAATAGATGATGCAAAAAATAATACAATCTGTATTAACACTCTTCAAGAAGGAAATACAATGAAAAAATCTCACTCTTCCCACACCTCTTGGGTGTCTAGTAATTCTCCCTCAAGAGTTCTCTCTCTCTCAATTACAACCAACAATCAACTCAATATCGAGTTGTTGTTCCCTCCATGTGACAATCAACTCAATGGTTGTTTTGCCTACATCCAAGTGACAATCAACTCAACCATTGTTTCCTACTTACAGCAAGTGACAATCAACTCAACTATTGTTGCCTCCTTGACCCACAGATCTTCTTGATCTTGAACCTTGTAGATCTAATTGATCTTGCACCCTACAGATCTAATTGATCTTGCTTACATTACAATATAGCCCCATGGGTCTCTTAAATAGATCCCAAACCAAACAATAATTAGAAATGCAGACTCAAGAATAAAATTAGTCTTTACATGTAAGCTAACTGTTTGTCTAAAATTAGAATAGTTTTGAAACTGCACAGATGACTGATGTCAGTCTTTGTCTGTCTGGAGATGACCGATGTCGGCTGATGCATAACCGATGTCAGCATATTCTAGTTCCTACTTGATCGATGTCGGTAGGTTCTGACTGACGTCATTTACTGTGTAACCCAACAACCTCCACCATTTGTATATCAATGAAGCTTTTAGCTCTACAACTTAACAATCTCCCACTTGGAGATAAAAAACTGCACCTATACCTATACAACAACATCCTCTAATTTGTTTCTGGCTTGTATCTCCATCTTCAAGTTCAATATTGAAGACCAACAAAATTTGAATGAAGATTCAACTTCTCCTTTGTTACCAACTTTGTTAACATATCAGCAGGGTTCTTATCCTTGCTAGCCTCTGTGACTACAATATATTCTTCTTCTATAGTAGACAGGGCAACAACCTTCTACAACTCTAAAATCTAGCTAACCACCGTTCCACCAATAGTGAACACATATCTTGTGGTGCTTCTCCTACCATCCAAGTCACCTGCCATATCCAAATCTACATACCCATGTAGAGAAGTGCTTGACCTTGTATAGCATAAATACCTGCTACTGGTCCCTCTCAGATATCTGAGAATCCACTGAACTACTTTCCAGTGCTCCTTTCTTGGATTGACCATAAACTTGCTGACAACTCCCACTGCTTGGGCAATATCAGGTCTAGTACATACCATGTACTCAACCTCATCATGTGATTTAAGACACTGTTCTAAGCTCAACTTAAACTGTCTAGCCATAGGTGTGCTTACCAATTTTGCATCCTATAAATTAAACCTCTCCACTACCTTATTTACATAATCCTCTTAAGACAAAATCAACCTGTGATTTTCCCTGTCTCTAGAAATACTCATGCCAAGGCTTTTCTTTACTGCTCCTAAATCCTTCATGGTAAATGTCTGAGCTAATTTTACCTTTAACTCAGTAATTCCCTGCACGTGTGAACCTGCAACAAGCATATACACTACATACAGTAATAGGATAATGTAGCTACTATTATCCAATTTGGTAAAATAAATACAATGGTCACATTGACATTGACTAAAGCCATGCTCTATCATAAACCTGCCAAACCTCAAATACCATTGTCTTGGAGCTTACTCAAGACCATATAACCTAGCCTTATGTCTCACTTGTCCATTCTCTCATTTCTTTAATCTGTAAATCCATTCGTCTTTCAATGCTTTTTTTTTGATTGGCAACTCTACCAAATCCCACATTTGGTTCTCTTCCAAGGAATCAATTTCCTCATTCATGCCATGCTCCCACTATTTCTTAGATTCTACCTGCATTGCCTCTTTAAAACTTCTTGATTTTCCACCATTAGTGAGGAACAAGTAGTGTAAAGAAGGGGAATAACAAATTTGAGGCTTACTTACCCTTTCAGACCCCCTCATGGGCATTTGAGACTCCTTGACAACTTGCTATCTACCTAAATTTCATTCTAACAGCGACCGATCCCAATCATCTCTTGGTCTGTAACTGACCGATGTCAGTTCTACCTAACTGCCTTGACTGATGTCAGTTTCCACCTGATCGACATCAGTTTCCACCTGCCTGACATCACTGACTTTGGTCTCTACCAGACCGACGTCCATTCCTGCCTGATCGATGTCAGTTCCTACCTGACTGACGTCGGTATCTATGTTTTCTTGTGAGTGATGATTTTTACCCATGAGCTCATTTTGGATCATAACCTTGTCCAAATCAACATTGCCCTACTTAGAATTATTTAGCCTCTTGAGCTGATCACTGTACATCACCTTCTCCTTGAAAACCAAGGCTTTCCATTTCTTAAATGTGTTAAAAACATTAGATTTCCACTTTATGCAATAAATCCATACCTTTCTTGTAGTATCATCAATGAAAGAAACATAATACTATGATCCTCCAATAGAAGCTCCTTGAGCTGGTCCCCACACGTCTGTGTGAACAAGCTCTAACTTGTGCTCCTTCTTTGTTGACCCAATTTTGAGAAACCTCACTTTCTTCTGTTGCTTACAAAAATCTTAATCTATGCCTTTCAAATCTAAAAGCTTACCTTTTGACTTAAGAACATGCATTCCCTTCTCACTCATGTGACCAAGCCTATAGAGCCACAACTTTGCATCTACATCTGAAGTAGATAAAATAGAAGGAGAATCAGTAATACAAGTAAATAGATAAAGTATACCTACTTTTTTACCTCTTGCTAAAACAAGTGCACCCTTGGAAACTTTCCAAGATTCTACTGTGAGAGTTACTGTGCAACCCTCATCACCCAAATTTCTTATAGAAATTAGATTCCTCTTCAAGATTGGTACATGCATGACATCCTTCAACACCCATGTGTTGCCAGTCTACAATTTCATCTGCACTTCCCCTTTGCCAACAATTTGACAAGGCTCACCATCCCCTAAATAAATTTTTCCAAAGTCTCCATGGACATAATCATTAAAAAATTCTCTATTTGGGGTTGCATGGAAAGAAGCACCAGAATCTAAAACCCATGATTCTACCTGACTATCCAAAGAAAATATAAGAGCATCCTATGCAACAATACCTACAACATCTGCTTCTTCATGCTGATCTTCTTTCGACCAACAATCTTTCTTTGCATGTCCTTTCTTTCCACAATTCCAACAGGTGATACTTCTATTTTTGGATTTGGATCTACTACCTATCTTTGACCTTGATTTCCCTTGCTTACCCTTCTCTCTTTACTTTCCCTTGATTTCAACACTTAAAGCATTACATGATGATTCCCCTATGCTTTTCTTGCAAATTTCTTCATTCAAGATTACACTAACAACATCATCAACTTTCAAGATATTTAAAGTAGATGCAGTATTACTAACTGCCATTACCAAGCTATTCCAACTTTTAGGTAAAGAGCATAAGATTAAGAGAGCCTTAATTTCATCATAAAAAACTATTTTCACTGAAATTAACTGATTTACTAATCCATGAAAATCACTAAGATGACTATATACCGATCCACCTTCCTGCATTTGCAAATTAAATAATTGCTTCATAAGAAATACCTTATTTGAAGCTGAGGGTTTTTCATATAAATTTTCCAAAGTATCCATTAACTCTACCATTGTCTTTGCCTATGATAAGTTGGAAATCATAGACAATGCCAGGCTCAGCCTTATAGCTCCAAGAGCCTCTCTATCAACAAAATTCCATTCTTCATCTTGCATATATGTGGGCTTACTTAAAACCCCACCCAACGGTAAGTATAGATCTTTTTGATATAGATAATATTCTATCTACATCCTCCATAATTGATAATTCTTGCCATTAAATTTCTTCATTCTTAGCTTACTTTCTTCTGCCATTGCTTTACTCCCACTCAAACAAAAACCCCTGTGAGTGAACTTGTAATCAAGAAACACTAACCTGCTCTACCACTTGTTAGTGATCCTAGCTTTGATACCAACTGTTAGGATCCTCCTTAGAGTACAATTGATTACCTTTGTATAAGCAACTAAATACGAAATTAAACCATAAGTAATAAGTAATTAGAAATCAAAAATAGCAAAGAATAGATGATATGAGAAACAATACAATCTATATTAACACTCTTCCAAAAGGAAATACAATGAAGAAATCTCACTCTTCCCACACCTCTTAGGTGTCTATTAATTCTCCCTCAAGAGTTCTCTCTCTCTCAATTACAACCAATAATCAACTCAATACCGAGTTGTTGTTCCCTCCATGTGACAATCAGATCAATGGTTGTTTTGCCTACATCCAAGTGACAATCAACTCATTCGTTGTTGCCTACTTACAGCAAGTGATAATCAACTCAACCATTGTTGCCTCCTTGACCCGTAGATCTTCTTGATCTTGCACCTTGCAGATCTAATTGATCTTGCACCCTGTAGATCTAATTGATCTTGCTTACATTACAATACAGCCCGATGGGTCTCTTAAATATATCTCAAACTAAACAATAATTAGAAACACAGACTCAAGACTAAAATTAGTCTTTACATGCAAGCTAACTATTCATCTAAAATTAGAACAGTTCTGGAACCGCATAGATGACCGATGTCAGTCTCTGTTTGTCTGGAGATGACCGATGTCAGCCAATGCATAATCGATGTTAGCATATTTTGGTTCTTGCCTAATCGATGTCGGTAGGTTTTGATCAATGTCAGTTACTATGTAATGCAACAACCTCCACCATTTGCATATTAGTGAAGCTTTTAGCTCCACAACTTAACAGTGATCACACAAGTTGAAGCAAGTGCACACCACATAAATCCTAAAGCAATTTGAAAATAACACAATAAGATAAATTGCACAAGACAAAATGGAGAAAACCACAATTTGATTAGCATGAGATGGCCAAAGTGAGGAATACATATAGGAGAGTACATAAGTAACTTCTCCACAAAAGGTGGACAAGGCACCCCAAGAATAAACAGTAACTCCTCCATGAAAGGTGGTGACAAAGTGCTAAGAATAGAGAAGTAACTCCCATCAAGGGAGTTACTTATGACATTCTTATGACACCTATGACACATCTATGACACACACCTCCACATAAGCTATCCTATCCCACAAATGTAGGAAAACTCCATGTATGCACAAGAAATAAAATTTACCTAATTAATAAATAGGAAAAAATAAAAACCTACACTAATAGAAACTATGATTATTAGATAGTAACAACCAGTGGGATCATCTTGAAGGAGAGGGTTTGTATAAGTGATAGAGACAACTAAAATGGAAGTATTAATCAGTCATGTTGTGAGTCTAGTTTTTTTGTGATGAGGAATAGAAACATCATGTATTAGATTTGATTTAAACTAGAGGGTCATCCATATAAAATTAGAGGAATATAAATTTAGAACTGTGGAATTGAGCATAGGTTAAGTGTGTTTAAGAAATGGTCTTAAGGGAATTATTTTATCATCAAATGTTAATTTTAGTGTCTATATTGGTCTATGATGATCTATGTTAGTTGGTACTAACCTATGTGGAAATTATATATGGAGATAATATGGTCACCTTAACCTATCTCTATAAGCTCTATATGTCTGATCTTGAACCCTAATGATGCTTGTAGCTCCATAAATAAGACTCCTTCACTTTGAAACCTTAGGAATACTTGTGAGAGATAGAAACCTAAAAAAATAGGAATGTTTAATGGGATGAGATGACCCTAATTAGACACATTTTACTATTTATCGACACTCTAAGGAGGAAAATCAAGCCACAGTAGTTTTCCCACCTAGTGTGATTTTATAATTGTGCTCTTTTACTATATATATCCAACTAATGATTTGGATTTGATACTTAAAAATTATTAATTTAACTTGGATTATGTGTGATTTAGACTTATCTTAAGACTCAACCAAGTGATAAATTTACAAATTAGTAATAATAGGGAAGATTTTTTGAATGCAAAATAATATATAGATGTGTAAGATATAAGTGTCAAATCCCTTTTGAATGAGACCTTGATTTATTTATATATGACTCCATGTGGGTAATTTCTCAAGCCACAGACACCCTATTGATATGTTTCAACCCTAAGGAAATGTTTAATTTTTAAAATTATCCATTACTAGAAAAGGATTGGTTCCAACCATATCAATTCAATATCTACTAATAATATTGTCTAAAGCTGAGTTATCCAACCTATATATAGGTGGATTAAACTAAAGGTTTATGGATGTCTATGTAGGATGTTAAGTAGGTTTGAAATATAGAGTGAGGTTCCTATAGGTGTGTAAGTGTGAGAGAATTATATATTAGAATCATGTTTTTACAATCAAGTCATGTGTGGTAAATGTATGTCATGCTTGTCATTATCAAGTAATTGATACCATATTTTAATATTTAAAAATTCCCCCCTTTTATTATAGTAATGGAATTGATATATTAAAATTATAATTTATAATTTATTATATACAAAACACTTTATCTCTGATATGAATCTCCAATTGTGTAAGACACTCGATATCAAAACCTATAATCATTTTTAGTTAATTTCAGAAAATTGACTATTCTAATTTGAATCTAAATTTTTGTAAAATTTTAAGAGAAAGGAAGGATTACACCTATGTGTTGGTGAAAACCATGTTTCCTTCCAACTTATTGGATACCTTTTTTCCTTATTAAATCATTAGATAAATGTGTGCTTCCTTGCTGAAGCAAATGGATAACTAGGTGATTATGCACCAAATATATGTAACTTTATAAACTCTTAGGTTTGGAAGACAACATGTCCTAACCCTCATGAATGTGGGAATAAGTACACAATGTACTAACCCAAATATCTATGTAGGTAAAAGAGATAACCACATAATGGATTATCTTAAATAAATTAAATAAACTATTATATCAGGCTTATAGATTCAATTATATAGTTTAACTCAATCTCATTAAAGCTCACTTCATAAAAAAAATGAATTATAGAAAAGGAATGAACAATGTTCATGCCCCAATCATGAACATTCTTTTTGATCATAAGGTTTTTCTCAAGTGATCATAATGTAGAATAAATTCATGAGAAAAGGAATGAATAGTGTTCATTCCCCCATAATGATCATAGACTTGATAAGTGTGAAGTGGAATGGCAACCATTTTCATTCAATTTTAAATGTGTTATTGTGTATGTGCATTAAACATTATTATTCTTCTTAAATTTTAATGTGTGTATAATTACATGAACTAGCATCATGCCTCCTAAATATTTACCAACTTATATAATGTTAATCATCTATATGTTGAATTTGAGATCCATTATCCCAAATGTATGTGTATGTGAAAACCTATGATTCATATTCATATAAATGTGTACATATGCCTATGTATATGCACCCAAGTGTGTATGAATATGTGATTAATTTTATGTAGAGTTGGTGCATATGCCCCAAATATGGATTGATGTTCTAATAGATGTCATGTAACTAAACCATTTGATATTTAAACCATTTTAAATGTTTAAAACATGTACTCTCATCTTATTGCCTATAGATGGATTCTTATGTCTCTACGACAAGCCCACTATAATGCATCCATTTTGAGATTAGATATTGTTCTTGTATGTCACTCATCTCAAAATAAGATTTGACTATATCATGTCATGTGTAAAGATAACATCATGCAATACCACGTGAACATGTGGAGAGAATGTCATCATAGTAACATATATGTAAATCAAGGCATGTATGTAACATATCTAATATAGGGCATATAAGTGTCATGTTCAATGTTTTACCCTAATTTTGATTAATGAGTTAGATTAATATAATTAATATAAAATTGTGAAACATAATTCATATCAATAGATATGGCATTCAAGCATACATATAAATGTAAAATACTGGGATTGATTCTTCTAATTTGACAAGGGTATGTGCTAAACATGGAAGGTACTAAAGAGATCAAGATAATTATATTTTATAGTTTACTATTTAAATATGATTATGTTATGGAAGTAAAAATCAAGGATAGACATGCCTCTAGTTTTCTTGGTTTAGGATCTAATCTGTTACCTACTTTGGGTCAGTTTTGTAGGATTGGGTCAATATCACTAGTTGATACTAACTTAATGGTTGGTACTGACCTACATGGAAGCACTACATAGTGACTATACAATCACTTATGATTGTATTTTATTACTCTCTATTTAAGATACTAACCTACACACACACACACACACACCATCATCATCATCATCATCATCATCATCATCATCATCATCATCATCATCATCATCCTTTGCCTTAAAACCCTATATTTCATGTGATAGATAGAAACATGTAAAATTAGGGTAAATATAATGGGGTTATATGACCCTAATCACCACCACCTAATGATTTTCCATTGCCTACATATCCAATAATCAAAGGAGAGAAATCAAGCCACACATAGTTCTCCCACCTAGTGTGAGCATTTAATATTTATCATTATCTATGTGTATGTAGCTAATGATTATTTTTGGTACTTAAAAATACTTGATTTGACATGTATTTTGATTGATTCAGACTTGGATTATGACTACTCTTAATGATAGGTATGCAAATTTGGAAGAATATGGCATATTATCTCTATGTGCAATATATATATATATATATATATATATATATATATATATATATATATATATATATATATATATGTATGTATGTATGTATGTATAAAAAATAAGTGCCAAGTCTCTTCTGAATGATACATTGATTTTTTATATATGTGTTCATTTTAATAATTTTCACCCCATAAATAGACTAGGATAATGGGTCTACCCTAAGGATGGGTTTGATTATATAAAATAATCATCTAGGATTGGGCCAATTTTAACCGACATGGGTAGTTATCAATTGGTGATAATGACCATAACTTGTGGAATTGACCCATGCATAGGTGGATTGGTTTGAGAGTCTAGAGATATTTGTGTAGGATATTTAGTAGGTTTGAAACATACAGTGAGGTTATTGTAGGTTTATAACAAAAAAATAAAAGGTTGACTCATGAGATAACATGCAAGTGTGAAAGGATGGTGAATTATGATTTTGTTTGGGTGATCAAGTCATGTGTGGTAAATGTGTGTCAATATTTTCATTGTCAAGTAATAAATACTAGATTTTTATATCTATAAATGGACCCCTTTATTTTGGTAATGAAAATTATAGATTAAGAGGATAAAATATACTCTAGTATGTATAACACACTGCCTTTTTGGGAGATGGCTCTAAATCTACAAATTATCTCCATGAAAAATTGTAATTAGAATGAATTAATCAATTTCAATGTGTAAAATTTGAAATTTAAATTTTAAAATTGAAAGAGAAAGGGTTAGAGTATACATGTGTGTCGACATGTTTCCCATTCAACTTGTTGTAGATGATGATTTCTCATTGAACATTTAAGAGTCAAATTGATTATGACCCAAACTTTAGTAATTGTATCTAAGGTAATCCCACTATAATTCCCCCTTTTGA
This sequence comes from Torreya grandis, assembly GCA_037957365.1. NCBI lineage: Eukaryota > Viridiplantae > Streptophyta > Pinopsida > Cupressales > Taxaceae > Torreya > Torreya grandis. Next base: position 2,749,565 of record JARHVA010001628.1, read on the forward strand.
TATGAGGGATGTATCTTGTAAGTCACTCATCTCAAAATAAAAGTTAATTGTATCATGCCATGTGAAATGATAGTATCATTTAATATCATTTGATCGTTGGATATTATGTCACCATAATATTCTATATATTTATCAAGGCATTTATGTAGCATATGGAATACATGACATGTAATTGTCATATTCAAGCATGTATATCAATGATAAATGTCTATGAATAAGACTACATAGTAATAGTGCTTGGTATATATCATGGCACCCCTCAATGTTAGCAAGATCAATAAATACAAGTGTTAGTGTCACACATAGGCCAATATCCACATAGAAAGTACATAATATGTTGTAATAAAAAAGGCTAAGGGATATACACAAGAAGAAATAAAAAATGTCATAGACAAGGATCAAGGATGTCATATCAAATAAGGCTAAGGGCCACATGTAGGAGAACAAAAAAAAATTACAAGGAAAGGACATCAAGGATGATACATCAAGGCCAAGTGATACACAAAATAGTCACACACACAATAATCTACCATGTAAAATAGTAATAGTAGTAATGGATTATATAAAAAGTATCTAATCTACTTAATCCATGTGTATCGATATCACATCACAAAAAATTACATATCATGTGTCACTATGCCAAAGATTATTAACTAGATAGGCATGTGTAGGCAATATAGGTGGATAAACATGGTACAAAGTTCATATAAATATATAACTTATAATTGTATAAACTATGGAATAAGATGCCTATAGTATCAACATGCCTATTGGGTAGAGGGAAAATAAACATATGTATGTCCATGTGTAGAAAACATGTCCTGCATAGATTAAAATATCTTGAAATGCATGTGTGTATGTAGATAATATTCCATATAAAATACATGTGATAAATAATATATGCAAAATTCTAAACTATCCATCATGTACTGCTTGGGTCCTCATTTAGGATTTTTAAAATATTTGAATGCTTTTGCATTTTCTAATTATTATTTTTTGGTGTGTTTTTTAAATATTTAAAACTAGTAAATACTAAATAATGATGCATTTAATAGAAGGGAGTTAATGAGTGAATTTTTTGGGTGGTATATGGATACACTATCATGGTTGGGAAGTATCAACTAAAAATGGATCATAATTTGATAGGGACTCATGTTGTGTACCATGTCTATAATGTTCAATACTTGTAGAACTAGGGTATGATGAATGGATCTATAAGGCCAAGAACTCTATGTTATTTTTTTTCAATAAGAGGGTGCCTCACTACTTGTGTTTTGTGTGGAAAACATTGAACTATCTATAGTGTGAATTGAGTATGTACTATAGAGGATGACACCCTCTATGATATTTGAATAACTCTTTAACATAATCAATGTGGAATAAATGGTTGTATAGAGGGATCATGTATATTTCTTATAATATATTTTGTATATTGATCATGGATAGGTGTGTCAATGATATATTAATAAAGATCCTAAATGTATGTATCATTAATCTCTAAATAATGATCTTGAATATGTGTTACACCCAATCAGGGTGGTGTTGGGGGTGGAGGAGGAGATATAATTGACTCTAGGGGATAATCATACCATAATCTTGGAATTGTAACTAATTTATTGAAGTTTATGTACTTTAGGCATTGATGTACAAAGTCTCTACATCCATGGGCATCATAACAACATGTTTAATACCCCACTACTCTATAATACTAGGAATGGTGTAGATAACATGGATGATACCACCTAAAGAGGTAATAATATAAGTCCCAATGTAATATGTCTCTATCCATATAATTGTTTAAATGATTTCATTATATCTTATAAATATTTTCATGTGTATCTAAGATATTGTAGTAATGCCATTATGCACACATTATTAGTATATCCATTTTAAATCATAAAATTGTATATGGGTTATTCATCAATGTAGGATTGTATGAATAAAGCATGAAAATATGAATCATTTTCAATTATCTTATTCTCATCAAATATAATAATAGGCTAGTATGGTAGAGTATCTTTGTGTGTACTAATGATAGTATTGAGTTGATGATTATATGTTTCCATTGGAGGATACATGTTGTATGAATAATATACCTCTTAAGTGTCCTTGATTTATATTAAATCATGTTTAGGAAATGGATCACTAAAATATTTAAGTTTTAATTTCCATCATGTTGTGGTCGAGATAGTAGGAGTTCTAAAATTGATAATGTTTTCATATTTGAGGTCATGTATCTTATGCCTTAGTTTGAAACATATGTTCATTGAATGTACCATAATTTTATGATTCTCAAATTATTAATTTATATCATATTTAATTAGTCTATGATTTAGATCCCAACTCAAACATACCAATTTAATGTATATGAAATAAGATTTACTTACCTTATGTAATGATCTAACCCTGCTCCTCTACTTTTGATATTTTATTTCTCACTCTTGATCAACTATACCCTTTATTAGCTCATAATCCATGTTTATATGCAAAAATTTATTCTTTCATGAAAATATATTATCTTTTTCATAACTCTCTGTCCACTCATCCTCATCCATTCATATACCCCTGTCATCATTGTATTGTCCATGCTTGGTTCAACTTGCTCATCATAGGCCTCAAAAGCCTAAAACATGATATTAAGGTTATTACTTACCTCATATAACCTTATATGGATATTTACCTTCAAATCATGACTAATTTCCATATCCTAAAGAGTTATCTCAAACTATGAACAATTACTCCTTATGCATACCACTTTTCCTCTTTAAGGCCTCTATCCTCTTGTATCCCTTCCAACCTAAAAACCCCCTTGTCTAGAATAATACAAAGGGATTATAATCAAACCAAAATAATTTTTATTTAAAATTATATTAGTTCAAATTAATAATAAATTTAATCACCCAATTCACAAGTTAGACCTTCCAACACCTTTTGTCTCTTCTATAATTATGTCTCTTAATGCCTTTTTAGGCCTAGTCACTTGTTACAAGCAAAATACTATACTATACAGTTTGGAAAAACTTAAAAAACCATTAAATATTATTAATAATGATAAATAGAGTATGATTATTAAGTTACATCAAATTATAAGGGTGGAATCATGAGTAATCCTAATTTCAAGTTTAAAACCCTAGTTCTTGGTGAATCTAGCTTGTGCTAACTTGAGAGGGTAATAAATGAACTCATTTGAATTTTTGCAAATTGAAAAGGATTAAAGACATATATTAGGTTTTCACCTCCTCAATTAACCTTAAAAAATAACTAAATTACATGAATCAATTAGTATCGTTCTTCCACTTAAATATTTACAGAATTTTGGACATAACTACATGACTGTGTCAATTAGTTTCAAGATAATCAATAAGTATGGGACCCTAAATAATTTATAATATTTCCAAATATGTCCTATATAAAATAGTGACCATAATATACTATAGATGCCTCTAAAACATTGAATAAAAATTCAAAATAACTTTGTTTTATCCTCTATTTTGATTGTGCAAATAGGGTATAGGTTTCTAGTTATCTCAAGCATCAACTATAAAGGTGTATGAGCCTCAAAATAGCTAATTTTTACCAAATAAAAATTACCTAAAATTATTATGAGACTCATAATGAATAACAATTCAATAAAATATAAACAATATATCACTTAACAAGATTGATTGTGCATAGGCTAAATTGCCTCTTAACAGACAAGGTGATTGTTTTAATTAGATTTTAAGTTTTTAATGGACATTTGGCCTTATTAAGTACTCAATATTAATAATAATAAATTATCCACAAATTATTTTATCCAAAATGACTTTCAACACCTCAAAACTCTTTTAATGACTCTTAAGCAAACACTATGTTATCATTCTTCATGTTTGTACCTAAAACAAAGTCCTTAAAAGTCTTGCTTAGACAATGAATAATATTCTTAGATCAAAGAGACATTAATATGAGATTAAAAAACATACAAAAAATCTCTTAAACCACTCTTTTTTGTTCCTTCATTCTATTCTCATATACAATCATATACAAAATTTGAGAGGATGGTTGAGTTCAGGTAACATTTATCTTTCTCCTCTTCTCTCAGACTCTCCACCTCCTTTTTTTTTATGTCCTCATATTCTACCTCATTAATAATTATACTCTTATAAAATACATGTAAAACCATATCTTAAAATATTTAAAACATGCAAGACATCTTTTATTACCAACCCCACGTAGGGTGGTGGTTACAACATGCATGGGTTTCCTTTCTTTTCTTGGATTACAATGTTTTCTTTAAATTTCATGTTTAATACCACTTACACACATTTATAGGAACACTGGGACCCATATATGACTTTTTACAAACATTTATTAACATTCACATATCACATCAACCTAAATTATCACTTCAAATACATACAAGTTCAAATATTCAAATCCCACTCTTTGGAGGGAAAATAGAAGATGATCTCAAATTTTAATTATATGCCTACCTAGGACTAGTGAATGTAACCATCCCCTAATAGACCTCTATCACACATACTAATCTAGAATTTAAAATAACTATTCCTACAAGGTGATGATCTTACACCAGTTTATGTCTACTTGGATTGATCTTTGGTGGAAGGAGTGTGATAAGGTTACACTAGAAAAAAATATTTAGAAGCACATGAGGAGATGATGGTGATCATGTAAACTACCCATTAGGTGCATTTGTCAATTATAATTTGTTTATAGGTTCTGATATTGCATTCACTATAATCTTTACCTCATTTTTTTATAGCTGGGGTTTACCTTATAATTTGGTATTATGTGAAATTTTAATTTTTATGTAGTCATAGGATTTGATGTATAATTATGTTTATACAAATAAATGACTTCTTTTCCCCCACTTTATGACATAACTCATCAAATGATTTAAAGCTTTTGAATCTGATTGATTCATGTGGTGGTGATAGAAAACGTTGTTGGAATATATATTTTAGTTCATTATTAGCCATAACATTGGTCATCTTGGCTAACATGGTTTTATATCAAATCATATTTAATTGATTGGTTCATTATATCGTTGCTTTAGCCTGAAAATTTTTGCATAAGATAGATTCTCGTCAATGTTGATGGAAAAGTGTGTTAATAATTGGTTGGATAAGGGGTTGAATGCTCTTAAAGATTAAAGAGGAATATATAATAATCATCTCAATGCATATTATTTAAGACTAATTATAAATAACTTAGTCTATATCTTATCATTATATTCATATTCCAAGTAAGTTGCATGTAATGAAATAAGATATTGCTTGGTATCACTTTTACCTTTGTATAATGGGAGTTTAGGAGCTATGAAGCCCATAAGAAAAGGGTAGGATAATATATTGGGATCTAATGTGATATGGATCAAGGTGTATGAATCTATGGCATGTATAACATTTGATTACTTTTGATCTAATTATGACACATTGGTATTCTAAGATTTAATAGCATGCTCAAAGGAATGTGAATTAGGCAAGGTTGGTAATGGAATATGCATAGCCATCATTGATTGTGTGAAGGTTACCTACTTAAGAATATGAATTAGAATCTAATAAAGGCCTTATGTTTCCCTCAAATTTTGGGTGGATGTCACATAGGTCATTGAAGGTGTAGGCATGGGAATGGTACCAATAATAGTGATTTGAATAACTAATGTGGAGAATCTAGCTTGAAAGGATTGGATAATAATGGTAAAGGGATATTTTTTAAGAAATTGAGTTTTATATATCTTATTTTTTTGTGCCACCTTGGATTCTAGGATTAATTGGAAAAATGTCCCCATGTATTCAAGACATTGACAAAGTGGTTCATAAAGTTTAGATAAGACTTTAAGTTGATCATGATTTACCCCATTAAATTCTTTGGGATCAATTATATATAGGCCCTCATAAGTATATTGATCATTGTGTTCAATTTTATTATCTTGTTTATCATATTAATTTTGACCAAATTTTGACCCTACAGGTCAAAATTGGGCACCCTTATATGAAAACTTAGCCACCTAAGTCTATACCTTTGGCTAGGTCTAGTATGTAGGTTTAATTCAAAATAAGTGTTCTATACAAAGCCTGCAACAAATGTATAAGTCTAATTCTTTCAAAAAGTTTGATTTTGGTCTTTTGCTAGGCCTTTGCATAGTAATCCTTTTGGGTCTTTTGTTTTTTACTAAAGTGTTATTTTTTCAGACTTTTCATTCAGCCAAAGTGCCAAATTCTTTCAAACAATTTGTCTAAGATAAATTTATTGAAGATGAAGACTAATTCCTTTGGGAAAATTATCCAAACAATTTCTTCAAAGGACATTTTTAGGCTAAGGGATCATTTTCAACTTTTTTGAAGGGCACTTTGAAAAAAATTCATCTTCAATTTATTTGAAGGGCACTTCAAATTTTTTGAAGGGAATTTTAGTTTTTTCTAAAGGGCATTTGCAAGAAGGCCAAAAGGTACTTTAAAAATATTATGAAGAGCACTTCAACTTTATCAAAGGGGTGTTTTCAGAAAGCCGAAAGGACACTTAAAAAAAGTATAAAAGATTATTTTCATGGGAAGGTAGACTAAACAAAACTTTCGAAAGGATACTACTCAAGCTAAAGGGGTCATTTCAAGGATTCATAAAAGAGTCAATTCCTCAGAGAGATGGCCTCAACACATTTTTTTGAAAAGGCACTTTTAGAAAAATCCCAAAATATTGTTCAAAACAAATTGTCTATGAAAATATCTAAAGGACAAGTCTAAAGAAAATACCCAAAGGATGATGGCCAATAAAAAGTCAATTTCAAACTATGGAAAATAGCCATTTGTGTCAAAAGGCTTGATGGGAACCTGAAGGTGATTATAGAGGTAAAAAATGGTAATATGTCTTGATCATTTGGTTCAATTATAACTGATTCAATTGTAATTGATTCATTTGGTGCAATTATAACTTATTCAATTGTAACTGATTCATTTGGTGACATGGCATAGCTCACCCATCTCTCTCCCACATGAAAATGTAACTGATTCTCTCATATAGACACATGTCTAAGCGACCCTTGGACTCCTTTTACTTGACCTCCCTCCCAAAGGCTATATATATGCATTCTTTTGGCTTGTTTAGAAACCTTCACTAGTTATTGGGAAAAATCTAGCCAAATTTTTATTTGAAAAACTTTTGAAGAAATATAGAAGTTTTTTTTATAAGATAAGGTGGAAAACTAGGGGCCAAACCCTTTATAGAGCAAAAAAGACAAGAAGGCAATCAAACAAAATATGCCTTCAAAAAGATGATGGCACTAGCTCAGAAACAACAGACAGAAACAAAACACAAGAAATGGAAACCCAGAGTCAAAGAGGACTCTCCTTACATAACCATTTATTTGAGAAGATCATTAAGTTTCTTAGTATTCTCCATGTTGTCAGCATGCCCAGTATTACCCACCTCTTTTATCATAGACATGTTCAGGAGAATTGTATTCCAGAATCCTTTAGCAAAATTCTACTCTAGCCTCTGAATACGATCCTTTAGGGCCCAAATTTTAGCTTTCCAATTAGTCTCATTCTCAATATCCTCGCCAGCTTCCTCGACATACATTTTCCCCTTATTATCAATAGTTTCCATAGTGTCAGCACCATGCTCCTCAGTAACCTCAAATCCCTAGTCTCCTACTTCCCTCTAGTGTCCTCCAAAATTTCTTGGATTTCTAGCTCCTTAGACTCTTCCTCCTGGGTTTCTTCTTTTGAAGCACTTTTTGAGTAATCAATCAGTCTGGCCTTCAGGGTGGGTTTACCAGCAATCCACCCTGACCTTCAAACTCCAGAGGAGAATCCTTCCTTATTAATTTTGGAAGACTTGTAAGATTACCACCTTGGCCCCCCATGGCCCTACCCAAATTTTTGTGGGTCCCCTCCATGGTCTCTTTAATATTCTCTTCCTCTTCATAAACCTTTCTCTTCTTACCCTTATTGCTCACAAAGGAGCTAGGGGTATCAACAGGGGTCTCTTCTGGGGTGGAGAAAGAAACATCTTTTATTTTGGTAGGAGTAGGGGAAAATAAGGACTCATCAATAGCATTTCTAGACACTGGGTTGGAAGGAATGTCTCCACTATCAATTCTGATAGTCTCAAATGGTTCTAGGGTTCGGTGAAAGTTTTATAAGTATAAAATTAGTTCTTGGTGTAGGGGAATAGGGTTCATATCTAGATTCTTAGCTATTTTAGCTCTCACCCTCAGGACAAAGTGTTCCAAAGAGGAGAGTAGGTAAAAAGGGAAATTAATAATAACATTGCACCTGAAGTGATTTAACAAAGGGAGGTGGTAATTGTAGAACCTGGTAAATTGACCTTCGAGCATAAATTACTTCACGAGAATGAAGTACACTCCATCCCATGGCTCTGGAATTTTAGAGTTCTTTAATCCTCCTTGATACAGGATGAGTTCTTCTCCCTCACCCATAAATATTTTGTGGCTTGCAAGATCCATAATTTTTGTATTCCTTTGAAGTTTTATTCCCTACATGGTCATTCCCATGGCCATATAAATCACATTTTTAGAGATTTTAAAACTAATTTTGCCCATCGTGACCTGCCTATTTAACTAGGATCTCGTAAACTACTCAGACAAGTTTTCATCATAACCATTAAGCCTTTCCAGATATGGGCTGATTCCCCCTTCTTTACAATAATGCCAAACCAGCAGATTATCTTTGAATTCACAACAGGAGACAGGTTCAGTTCAAATACAATGTCCTCCCATTTTGTATTTTCACACCCAAATCATGGAGTTTATAGAAATATACAAGTGTTATTTCCACTCATATGATGTAATAATGAGTAATGACTTTAATCTTGTTGGTTTAGCCTAGTGAAAGATTGTCTTTTCTAGCTTTTACTTTTGATGGTCTACTAATTTACAAAAAGGAGATTATTTTAGGTCATTGATATTATTCTTTTCTAATTGTAGAGATATCCTAGAAGTGGTCCATGATTGTATCCATCTTTGGAATTATTCATTCCCTAACTAAAAATCATATACCTTCTTGAATCTAGCATATGAAACATTGATGTAATAATGAATCTTGAGTTATGAGTCTTGTGTGAGAAACACCTTATTTTTATTTAATTAATGGTTTCAATCAATTGGGAGGACATTATACATTGGTGGATCACCACTTGGTTTCTTAGTTTTTTTCCTTACCCCTTTTCATACACAAATTGTTAAGCTAAAGAGAGAGATTTAAAGGTGCATCAAGGGGAGCTAGCCTCTTATCTAGAGATTCATCTCTACAAAATTATCACCCATAACAAGAGAGATGTTTCCATTGTGACACTTGGATGAGGAGAGCTAAAAATCTCCTCAAGGGTGATAATCCAAGTGTCAACAATTTTTGGCACACTTGATGGAACAATTTATCCAAGGAGTTGAAGAATTATTGGTGTGTTATTCAATCAATCAACCTTTTGGAGGCATTTTAATCAACACCAATGGTGAATTTGAGTTGAATAATCTAGTTAAGTAGCCCTAGTGCATCCATAAATCATATTTGGTATGTATAATCCCATTGTTAAGAAGTATGGACCTTGTGTTCCTTCATATAGTTTTGATCAAGCTCATGTAGTTCATGGAATCCCCTTAAGTAACTCTCTTAATTGTCCTTCTCCTAGTCAATCCAAGAGTGTTAGGGAGATAATTTTTTAGTTTGAGAAGTAATTTTTGGAGGTAGATAGGTTAAATGAGAAAAATAGGTATCAATAAGAGCTTATATACAAGGAGTGCTTTTTAGGCAATCTCAAGCCATGCAATCCATGAAGGAGAAACTAGTAAGATATAAAATTCAATCCACTCAATGACATCAACCTTATACACCTTCTTCCATCCAAAGACAACCTTATCCTATACAAAATAAACCCTCCCCTTGTACACCAAATCATTTTTATCAAATAGAACTTTTTCACTAGAATAAAGTGAGCCAACCTTATAACCCATCTAATACATTAACTACTCTTGTTGTTAATCCTTTGCACCTAGAAATACAACACCAAAGGACATTAGAATAGCCTTATATGAAAACTAACTATTTCAATTCCTTAGATTGTGATCCCTCCTTTGAAATAAGTCATCTTATTTCCTTTAAAAAATAACACATCCATCCTCAACTCTTCCTATGCATGTGAAAACTCTTCCTAGTCTCCCTCAACCTTCTCAAGTCCTTCAACATGATGTCAAGATTTCAAGTTGGAGAAATGTCTATCATGAACTAGCTCAAGACCTTAAGAAAGATGAATTTACTACCTATCCTCAAGAAGAGAGTTCCAATCCTAAGATCATGAGTTGGAATGAAATAGTGGAATCATGGGGTAAGAAAGAAGAGAAGAGTATTGTTCAAGAGTGTGAAGTGGAAAATGAAGCTAGTCCTCCTCAAGTCCCTCCCACCCTTCCTCAATAAACCTCTTCTTTTCCATGTCAAACCTCTCATACTCCTCATTGTGATGATGCATATGATCTACAAGAAAGACTCTTCTAAGATAATCTAGCCAAGTATATTGAAGAATTAGAGTCAAGAATGGGGTTGCTTAGTCAAGGTGTAATGGAAGGTTTCAACCTAATAGAAGATCCCATGTCTAAACACACCCCATATACACCCCTTCAAGAGAGTTATCAAGTTATATCTGGTGTGGATGAAGTGCTGGTCAAGTGTAAGGAAGATAATCCATTGATTTTAACCCAAGTATTACTTCCTCTTCCTCATGAGCTTCTCAAAGAACATCCCACTTCTCATTCCCAATCTGATTTTGAGCTCACTAGTGCTTGCCTCTTTTCAAATTCCATTACAAAGTCCTCTCCTTCATCCCAAAATTCATTTTCACTTCCTTAACCTTCCATTACCTTCCATAAACCAACTCCTACATTTCAAATTCATGAACCTATCCATTCACCCTTCACTTCATTCCCTTCTAAAGAGGAACTTGTTTTGAGGGAGATAAGTGAGTAACAAAAAATGCATTTTTTGGCTAATCAAGAGGCTATTATGAGTGATGATGAAGATACAATCATTATAGGTAATCCCCATGAGACTCATCATGGTGATCATCATCATGAACATGAGGTGGAAGGCATTATCAAAGATGAACAATGTAGTCAAATCATATTTCAAGAGGTAGTTGTTCTAGGAGGATTTCATGAGAATAAGGTTAAAGTAGTGACTATTGAAGGTGTCATGATTCAAGGAGAAGATATAGGTCACATATACATGAAAATGTTCTAGTAATATGAAGATGAGATTGACAAACTTCACTTGTCAATATTAGATGGAGAATGTAAGCATGGTGAGCTCTCTTTCCCTTTGTTTGATGAACCTTCTTACTGCTTTGATAAAGATAGTGACCAGACCATGGTACCTAAGTTGAATGAGGTTTAAGAGAATGCTATTAAGCATCTAGAGACTTTGGTTCTTGATCAAGAAGGAGATAATTATGATTGGTTTGATAAAGGATTTGAAGAAGGAGATGTTGAACAAGAAAATGATGATTTTTGGTATGAACTAGAAAATTTATCTCAACTCAAATATCATACCAGCTACCCTTCCACAAGAGAGACATGATGAAGCAAGAGATTAGTTTGACCAACTTCTTAAAGAGATAGAAAATAATGAGTTAGTCTATGATATATACCAAGTGAGCCACGAGTCAAATGAGCCCTATAATGATGATATTGTATCCATTGATACCTTGATGGACTACACCAACATGAAGGACCAACATTAAACATAACTCAAAGAGAAACATGAATATATGGATATAGGATATATTTTTTAACTTGATGCATTGGAAAATGTGCCAATTAAGATGGTAAACAAGAAGGGTAAGTCACCAAGTTTTCACTCCTATAAATTACTTGGTTACCACCATGAGTTTTCTTGCCATGAAGGATACCTAAGAACTTTCCCCTTTGATCCAGGAGGAGTAAAAACAAATCATGTTAGATATACATAATTATTATTCTTTTTTTGTGTTTGGTTCTCCTAAGTTCTTAGTATCATATGTGTGTTTGCTTTGGTCTTCATGTGTGTTTGTTATTCCCTTGTGTGTTTTGAGGTAGTAACTAGTTGTCTTGCTGATTGAGTTTTGAATCATGGTCAAGGTTTCTTATTTATTTTAGTCCTTAGATGACTCCATAATCCCAATGGATTGATAAGGCCACTATCATAGTTAGTATAAAAGGCACACTACCCTTACGAGTCACCAATTTGTTGACCAAAATTTGACCCTATAGGTCAAAATTGGGCACCCTTATATGAAAACTTAGTTGCCTAAGTCTATACCTTTGGCTAGGTCCAGTATGTAGGTTTCATTTGGAATAAGTGTTCTATAAAAATTCCATAAAAAATTTACAAGTCTAATTCTTTAGAAAATTTTGGTTTTGGTCTTTTGCTAAGCTTTTGCATAATAATCCTTTTAGGTCTTTTGTTTTTGACTAAAGTGTTATTTTTTTGGACTTTTCATTCAATGAAAGTGCTTAATTATTTTGGAAAATTTATCCAAGACAAATTTCCTGAAGATGAAGACTAATTCCTTTGGGAAAATTATCCAAACAATTTCCTCAAATGACCTTTTTAGGCTAAGGGATTATTTTCAACTTTCTCAAAGGGCACTTTATAAAAAAGTCATCTTCAATTTTTCTGAAGGGCACTTTAGTTTTTTTGAAGGGCACTTCAGTTTTTTCCAAAGGGAATTTGTAAGAAGTCTGAAAGGTTCTTTACAAAAAGTCTAAAGGGAACTTGAACTTTCCCGAAGGGGCATTTTCATAAAGCCAAAAGTACACTTACAAAAAGTTTGAAAGATTGTTTTTGTGGGAAGGTAGACCAATAGAAATTTTGAAAGGATACTTCTCAAGCCAAAGGGGTCATTTGTAGGATTCCAAAAAGAGTCAATTCCTCAAAGAGATGACCCAGACACATTTTTTTGAAAAGGAACTTTTAGAAAAAGCATGAATGATTGTTTGAAACAAATTGTCTATGGAATTATCTAAAGGAAAAGTCAGAGGAATGAATTCTTTTAGGAGAAGTCCCAGTCAAATGGAATGGCTGAAGGATGATGACCTACAAAAATTAAATTTTAAACTATGGAAAATATCCATTGGTGTCAAAAGGCTCAATGAGAACTTAAAGGCTAATATAGAGGTAAAAAATGGCAAAATGTCCTGAGCATTTGGTTCAATCATAATTGATTCAATTATAACTAATTCATTGGGTACAATTGTAACTTATTCAATTGTAACTAATTCATATGGTGACATGTCATAGCTCACCCACTTCTCTCCCACATGAAAATGTAACTGATTCTCTCATATAGACACATGTCTAAGTGACCCTTAGACTCCCTTTGCTTGACCTCCCTCCCAAAGGCTATATATATGCATTATTTTGGCTTGTTTAATAGCTTCCATTGGTTATTGGGAAAACTCTAGATATATTTATACTTGAAGAACTCTTGAAGAAATATACAAGTGTTTTTGCCACTCATATGCTATAATATTGAGTAATAAGTTGAATCTTGTTGGTCTAGTCTAGTGAAAGATTATCTTTTCTAGCTTTTACTCTTGATGGTCTACCAATTTGCAAAAAGGAGATTATTGTAGGTCATTGCTAGTATTATTTTCTAAGTGTATATATATCCTAGAAGTGGTCCATGATGGTATCCCTCTTTGGAATCATTCATTACCTTCCTAAAAATTATATTCCTTCTTGAATCTAGCATATGAAACATTGATGTAATAATGAATCCTGAGTTGTGAGTCTTGTGTGAGAAACACCTTGTTTATATTTAAGTATTGTATTTAGTCAATTGGGAGGACATTATACATTGGTGCATTTCCACTTGGTTTATTAGTTATTTTCCTTACCCATTTTCATACACAAATTTTTAAGTTAGAGAGAGAGAGATTTAAAGGTGCATCAAGGGGAGCTAGCCCCTTATCTAGAGATTCATCTTAGTGAAATTGTCACCCATAGCAAGAGAGATGTTTCCATTGTGCCACTTGTATGAGGAGAGATAAACATCTCCTCAAGGGTGATAATCCAAGTGTCAACAATTACAAAGGAAGCATATCAACATAATCATCTATCTGAACATATTCATGAATAATTAAATAATTAAAAAAAGAAGAAACATTCATTGTATCTATTCAAATTTAATAATAAGAATCTAATTATGTTTTATATGAGTGATAGTTAATATAACACTTCATGTTAAGGCACAAAGGAACTATCCTTATTGGATGACATAAGATGGGATCATGGAAGAATTAAGAAGACTAGGGCCAAAAAGGATAAGATTAATTATCTTTTATATGATACAAAAATATTAGGTCCAAAATCTTAAGATAAAAATCTAAAACATTATAAGGATAAAACCCTAACGAAAATCCTAAAAGTTTTCACTATTTGATAAGTGTACGAGTTCACCAATATTTTCTACCCTAATTTGGACTAATGAGATAGATTAACTTAGTTAACACATAAGTTTCAAATCAATATATATCACATCCATGCATACATATAAATAGATTGATTCTTTTGATTTTATAAGGGCATGTGATAAATATGAAAATTACTAAAGATATTATGATACTTATCTTTTCTTCTTGATTTTATGATTGTGACTATATTTTAGAAGTGAAAATTAAGGATAATATGCCTCTGGTTTGCTTAGTTTGGGAGCTTATTTTATTTATATGTTGGGTTAATTATTTAAGATTGATTCAATATTGTTGGTTGATACTAACTTGATATTTAGTATTAATATACAAGAAAGTGAAAAATAGTGACTTTACAGTCATATACTATTGTCTTTAATTTTTTAGTGTTTGTGATCCTTAACCCTAATGACTGTCTTAGATCTAAAAATTAGACTCCTTTTCCTTAAAACCCTAAATGTGATTATGAGGGATATAAACCTACAAAAATGAGGGAATTGTAATGGGTTAAGATCACCCCAATCACCCCCACCTGATAACTATCCATTTCCTAAATATCTATTACTTGAAGGAGTAAAATCAGACAACACGTAGTTCTCCCACCTAGTTTGATTATGAAATTATGTATTTTCACTATGTACATGCAAGTAATGATTAGATTTGGTAATTTAAAATGCTTGCCTTGAATTTTGTTTCAAGTATTTAAGACTCAGATTATGACTTATCTAAGTGATAACTATGTAAATTAGGAAGAATAGGGAATATTTTTTGTGTGTACCTTTTGATATATGTATCCATTTGAATAATTCTTCACACCACCAACACACTAAGTCAATTGGCCAACACTAAGTATGGGTTTGATTTTATAAAATATCCATTTCTAGGATTAGGTTAGTTCTAACTAGCGTGGAACATTATAGATTAGAGATAACAACCATAATTGGAGTAACTAACCTATATGCATACAAACTTATCAAAGAGTTTATATATGTTTATGCATGTTATTTAGTAAGTTTGAAAAAGATAGTGAGGTTATTAAAGGTGTATAATACTATAATGGAGGGGTTTAATCATAAGATAGCATGCTAGTGTGAGAGGATGGTGAATTATGACCTTATTTGGGTGCTCATGTCATGTGTGATAAATGTGTGTCAAACTTGTCATTTTCAAGTACTGAAGACCAAATTTTAGTATGTACACCTAGATAGATGTTTCAATGAGTAACACAGTAGTGGGATAATTTAAAAAAAATATGTATTAAAATTATATGATATATATAATGACACATCTCAATGTTAGCAAGCTTAATAATCACATCAAGATGGAGTATTAGTGTCACACATAAGAAAAGGGGATAAATACAAGGGAGATGAAGATGTTACAATAGACAAGGCTAAGGGACACATGCAAAGGGACCTAAATATGTTGAAAATAATGGACATCTAAGATGTAACAAAAAAAAAGATCAACGGCCAAATGTAAGGAACATGAATATGTCATAGGTAAGGGACATCAAATATGTCACATAAAATAAGGCCAAGGGCCACATACAAGGGGAGATAAAGATGTCATAAATAAGGATAAAAAGTCACACACAATATACAATCACAAATTATCCTATCATTAAAGTGAGTAAAAATATCAATGGATCATAGATATTTAAAAACTAGACTACACCATCCATACATATCAATGTCACATCATAGTATAATAACATAAATATATCATTGTGTAATATATGAGTAACTATAAAGAAATGTGTAATAAATTAAGGTAGATCAACATGGTATAAAGGTCATCAAAATATATAACTTGTAAGAGTGAAACATGTGGAATAATGTTCCCCTACTATCAACATGGCTATTAGGTAGAGGGCATTATAACAACTATATGCCCATATGTGACTTGTATGCCATGGATCACACTCATATACTATGAAATGAATGTGTATGAAATGAATATGTTATATACCAAACATGTAATAAATAACATATGTGAATAGATAAATCTAATAATCATGTCATGCTCAACTCCATATTTTTTTAATATTTTCATTTTTATTTTAAATTTCTTGATATTTATTTTATTTTTGAAATATTTAAGGTTTGAAAAAAATAAAAAATGATCATATAAATATAAGGATTATGGGTTGTGCTTGTACTAAATATTTTAATAATCATCTATCATGTATGGGAAGAACTAGATGTGGACATGTCATAATATTATAAGAAATCATGTGTTGTATTGTAATTATCATTTCCACTACTCATAGAATTCATTGTATAAAAGGTAACTTTAAATGGCCAGGGAATTTGTGGGATTCATTGTATACTAGGATAATGTCCCACTACATGTATTTTATATGAAATACATTGAAATGTATATAGTAATAATTATTACATGTGATAGGATATTTTGTCCTCTGTGTGTCTTAACAAACTCTTTGATGTGATCAACATTAAATAGATGGTTGTTAGTATGTTTAACTATTTTCTTCTAAACTAGGTATAAATAAATATCTTATATATGTGTAACTATTGGACATATATAATTACATTGAGTAGGTGTAAATACCATGTCTTTATAATGATCATGAATAGGTTAACCAACTGATTGTGGTGGTGGTGGGGGTGGAGCAAAAGATACCACTCACTATAAAAGGTACACAAACTATACACCTATAAATTGACTACCTTGTTTCATTGTATGTAATTGAAACATCAATGCATTTTAGATAGTACTACATGAAGTTTTTTCATCTAAGGGAACCATAACATGTTGAATACCCTATTAATCTATGTTGTTGCTTTCACAATATGCCCCATTTCCATAACTGAAAATGGGGACCCTATTTTTGCTTTGGAGTCTAGTCTTATGCCTTTAAATATTTCATTGAGGTTATTGGTTCAAATCTACCTTCTTGGGATTCTATTTTTGTAGATGTGAATATTTAAAATCTGAATACACTTATCACTTTAACTAACTCTGAATAGTCAAATTTTCATCATAAATGCTTAGTCTAATTCATATCTAGCTTGTTTCATTTTTAATGCTTGAATTTGCATGAATCTACTAGGTCTTAGTCTATTTATTTGATTGTGTTTTGAAATGCATTTGAAGCTTACTTTTATAATATTCCACCTTAGTTTTGACAAATTATTTGACTATTTAGGATTTTTATTGTTCCCTTTTTTAAGTAATTTGATCCATTTTGATTCTCATTTTGATCTAAATGACTAGGCATTCATACAATTTCATTATGTTGTTTAGTCATTTTTCATTTAAAATTGATAAATTAGTTTATGAATCGATCAAAATGACAAATTTATTTCATAATTTCTACTTTATACTTAGTCATTTTTTGGTTTCTACCTTAATCATTTTATTTTGAAAACTTAACTGTTAGATTTTAATTCAAAGTTGTTGACAATGCCTTTTATATTATGCCTACAGGTACTTAAATAAAATCCTAGCTCTCTTCTTATTCAATGTGGAAATTTTTTTCAGCTCATGATAACCCAAATATGTCTAATAAGTCTTTTATGACTTAGTCAATTTCATAATTTTTTTCCAAAACCACATGGAACCTTTCTATATCTTTAACAAACCTTCTACACTCGACTAATTTTATAAAAGGTTACCCGACACCACATGTCAATCTCCAAATGGTCTTAGATGAATTTGAGAGTCTTTCAAAGACTTAATCAATTTTATATAAAGTTTTCCTGATAATTCTCCATGTTAGAAAAGCTCCAAGTGACCAGACAAGCGGGTGAGTAGGATTATGTCATGTGGTGAAATCTCACTGCACCACTCTCTTAGAGATTTATATGTAGCCCAAAAATGATGTCAAATCCATAAGCAAGTGAGAGAGTGAGATGGAACCATGTGGCACATTTTTTATTCTTCAAAATACTTAGTTATTTCTCTTCAAAAGATTGCCCAACACCATGTGTTGATCTCTCGACGGCCTGAGCCTATTCAAAATACTTTCAGCACTTAGTCAT
Source organism: Torreya grandis (assembly GCA_037957365.1). NCBI lineage: Eukaryota > Viridiplantae > Streptophyta > Pinopsida > Cupressales > Taxaceae > Torreya > Torreya grandis. The sequence goes on from JARHVA010001628.1 coordinate 2,768,030, forward strand.
TTTTTTAATTTTAGGTTAGCCTTTTTAATTTAAATTTATTAACCATTTATTTTTAAATCAAATTTATTGACTATGTCTTTTATATTGTGTCTATAGGTGCCTAATTTTGTCCTGGTGTCATTTGGTGACTTCTCACAGCTCTTGACAACTCTAACCCATCCAAAAAAGAATTTAGGAACTTAGATGATTTTATGAAAGTTGTCCACAACCAGTTGGCACCTTTCTACTTTTTTATATGATAGCCAATTCTTCAACTTCCCCCAAAACCATGTGACATGTTTATACTTCTTCAATATACTTATGCATTTCTCTTCAAAGGTTATACAGTGCCATGTGTTGATCTCCAAGTGGTCTTGGGCCTATTTAAAATTCATTTAGATACTCAGTTAATTTTCTTCAAGGTTACCCAATGGGGTAGTGACATAAGTGACATTTTAGGCTAGTGGGTCAATAAGATGATGATACATGGCATAATCCCACTACTTTGCTATATTAGATATGTCTGTACTAGTGCAATGCCTCTATCTATTAGTTTAGTGAGATGATGGCATGTGGCATAATCTCATTACTCTATTATCCTAGAGATGTTCATACAAATCATAGAGCCTCTGAGAAAGTGGGTGAGCTAGATGATGCCACATAGTGAAATCCTTCTGCTTCACTATCTAACGATGGTTTATATAGGCTTAGAAATGATGTTAGATCCCAAAGAAAGAGGGCGAGTGAGATGATGTCATGTGGTGACATCTAACTACACTATATCCCTAGGGTGGTATGTGAAAGCCTCATAGTTTGTCAATGCCTAGGTAAGTGAGATTGTGACATGTGGTGAAATCTCACTTCACATTGGAATGGACAGTCAACATGCACTTAAAGCTATAACTATGCAATAAAGGAGTAAGGAGAAGCCATGTGGTAATAAACCTATTAAGGCATGAGTTTAAACTTGATGGTCTATTTGAATGTCAAAACCATCAAAAGGCCCAAAAGAGTGATAAAAGGACACATAACCATATAAATGATGAAATCAAATGGTAAATCTAAATTTTTTGTGTTGATAGGATTTCAAGTGTTAGAATTGGGTCCATAAAGGCAAAGACAAATTCATAGTAAGAAAAAAGTAGAGGGAAAGTGAGGATAAGCCATGTAGAAATGACTAGTAAGAGAAAATGACATACTAGTTGTGCAGTAAATAAAGCACTAGTTTGAATTTGATGGCTTGTTTGGTTGTCAAAACTATCAAGTGGATAATAATAGATTACACATCTAATTTGATTTGTAGATTAAAATCATAGTCCAACTGAATCATGAATGAGATGGGAATCATTATCATGGCCTGTGCTTTAGTATTATGCACAAAGAATAAAGGATATAATATATACCTTAAAGAGGCATGTATCTAAATACATAGGACATGGTGGCTATCTATCATAATACAATCACAATTGCATTCCCTTGTAGTATTCAATGTTGATTTGGTCTAGCATGGTCTCTGATATTTTCATGATGCAATAGAGTAGGATTCACCCCTAATGGACTTCAAGTTGGCATGTCATGTTGATTATTTATACAACTACCCCATGAATAGGTGAATTTGAGTTTACATTTTGAACTCCTTAGGATTATGTGCCTATATAAGACCAAATTTAATGCCATAATAATGGTTGGCTCTATGTGGATTATGAAAGGAGATAGATATAAATAGATATTTTCTTATTTTCTTATGATACTTTTTTCCCTTTCTCAATTTAACTTGTAGTTACATAGTTGTTTTATGAGTATATGATGATTGTATGAGTTTCTTAGTATTGTTAATCAAAGGAAAACTTTGATAATTAGAATATTCTCAAGTTTAATTGGTCATTCTCTACATATTTTTATGGTAGTGATGCCCTTCTTTCTTGCAATCAATTTCTCTCCTAGAATCTTGCACCATATTTAGTTGGAGTTGTGCTATGTTTGGCTCAACTAGAGATAGGTTTAAATGAAGATTTATTCAATCAGATAACTCAGAGTTTACTTATGTTTTCAACAATCATTTTTAGGTCTTTAACTATAATATTTTTATTTTCCTTTATAATTAGTTTAATATATGGATATAGTAATATGATTTCAGCTATCTATCTCAATTGATTTTATCATTATGTCTTATAAGTTTATCATTATTATTGCATTGTTACATTTTTAGATATGATAAACTCATGAGATAAGTTAGATTGTAAAATGAATTAAATCCTATAAACCTAAAAACCATTGAATACTTTAGTTAGAGTTATTTATTTTGATTCAAATCATTAAAATAGGTCTTTGACATGGAATGGAATAGTTCACATCAACCAAATAGGTGAAGACCAACATATCAAGAACTGGTACATTTAGAACTTGGGAAGGTATGTTATTCATGGGATCTCCCTCCTTTTAGGAGAGGCTAGGGATTACCAATCACTTTTCCTAATTGTTGATTACATGTCAAAAACCACATCGACATGTTTTGGTGATACAAAGAGGGCATGAACCACACCTTGAAGTCTTTAGTAAAATATTGACCTAAAGAATTTTAGCACCCATCTATCCCACTAAGATAAAGTTTTTCTTAGGATGGAGGGTATAAAAATGAGCACCTGATTAAAATCTACTGGGGACAACATAGAGATCTTGTAACTCCCTAATCGTAGAATACCAAAACCAAGAGTTAATAAAGGGAAAGGGAAAGTCAAGCCCATTTAGTTGGTTGGTAATTATTTGACTACTACATCTATCCCTTTATTTAACCCATTGGTGATCCCCTAACCTTTATTGATGGAAAACATTACCTAGCTCCGACAAAGAATATTTTTTCCTATGGTTATCCAGGGTGTAGCTCATGATTTGCCCAAAAATCTAGACAAGTTTTATCCTAAGTTCATAATGGGAGGTGTCCAAACTATGATGGAACATATTAAATTCTTTAAATATGCTCTAATTATAATCCAAGTCCAACATGAGGATATTTCTTGTAGATTGATTCACTACTCGTTAGGAGAAGCAACATATATTTGGTATCTTGTATCACCCATTGGGTCTATGACTACCTGGGTCAAGTTAGAATTTGTGTTTGTAAACCATTTTAGAGTTCCAATTGACCACACATTCCTATATCATCAATTTTTAACTACCAAGAGGGAATAGAATGAGCCTATGGGCATATTCAACACTCAATTCCACAAGCTATACCAACATTTGAAGGACCCTTACACCTAGGTCAAAGAAAATGCCATACAGATCTACCTTAGAGATCTATATTTAATGACCTATATGCTCTTTAGGAGGATCATAATAGCCTTAACATCATTATCTTTTTCCTATAATGAAGCTATCAACATTGAGTAATAAATAATGCCACAAGGATATGGAGTTAGTACTTTACCATCATTGGGTAAACCATATGTGTATAACCAAATACCATTAATTAACCAAGATATAAAACAACATAATTAATTGATGAATCCTATTATAAGAGCCCTATATTCAAGCCCTAATCTAGTTTATAATATGACTCCAATAAACTATCAACCTAAAGGTCTACCTTACATGCCTCCTAACCATGTAGTTCCCTAGATAAATAACCAATAATTAATACCAATGGATTAAAATAATGTTACTATTACACTAACCACTAGTGGATATGTTACATCTAGAAGTACCTAGTAGACCCTTCCATCTTAATAAAAATAATAAGTTCAGGATATCAGATCTCACTACCATGCACTTACAACTAGCCTACAACCTTAATCACCCAAACCAACCTAGTGATAGCATAGTTTTAGAATTGAGCATCTAAAATAGTTTTTTTAAAAGTTATCTAATGATGTAGCCAACCTACATAGGTAGGGGCCTCAAAATTCTAGTCAGAATTCTAATAACTAGTCTCAAGGTAGGAATTTCAATTTTTAAAGACCCAATAGGCAATTCAATTCCCAGCCTAATAATGGGAATGTGCCTAGTGCCCTTGATGGTATCAATCAAAACTAAAATCATCCCCATTCTATGAATTTCATGAACCTAAATTTAAATACTTAGTACAGGTTGCATAATACTGTAGTTCATGAAGAAACTAACTACGTGAAATTCGTAGTTACTTCAAACATCATCCAAAAAGAGGTAGATAACATGGAAATCATGCCCACCCCTATTGATAACTAGGAATAAGAAGGGGGAACATAGATATGGAATTTGTGTTAGACACTTATGAACTTCTTTTCAAAGATGAGAATAAGTATGAAGATAACCTAAAAGAGATCCATGGTTAAAAATAGTTCTAGAGAGGGAATAATTACAAAGGAGTAAGTCAGCCAACCCATTAACCACCTCTACTCCCCCACATAACACTCAACTTCCAACTAATGTAAATTTAGGTAATAATCCTCCACCTAAAGGACCTCCAACTTCTTATCCACCCAAGAATCCTACTATGTATACCCCAAATAATAAGCAACCAAATAAGACCAAACTTAGTTATGACATAGTTAAAGATCTTAAGAAAACAAAATACAATATAACCATGTTTGAGTTGCTTCATATTTATAATAACATGGAATTAATTTCGAAAGAATTTTATGGAAATAAAGGTAAATAAATTACTAAAGTTTCTTAGGCACATGTTGCTATTTATAAGGAGAAGATTAAAACTCCTCATTTTATATTGACAATCAGAATATTTGGCAAAAAAATACATAACTATTTGGTTAATTCAAGTGCCTTAGGGAACATCATGCCTTCTGTAATTTTCCATCAATTGGGCCTAAAACTTATGAATTCAAATAAGAAGGTTTTCTAATTGGATAAAATTAAAGTGAGGTAGTGGGAGAGTTGAATAATGTCTACATGCAATTGTCCTCTGATATGAGGATTCAAAAATTCATCGATATCTAAATGGTGGATATCCCATATGCTTATGGCATGTTGTTAAGTCGTGACTAGTCAAGGAATCTAAATGGATATGTAGAAATTGATTTTATACACATGTGGCTATCTTGGCATGGTTTTAAAAATCAAATTAGGATAGATCAAGAACCCAAGGTGGTTTATATGATCACTAAGTACAATAATATAAATGAGATCCTCTATGAAGGATCTAAAATGAAAGCATATGTGCTATACAAAGAAGAAGGGAAGCATAAGACCATCTATATTAACATGTTCAATATATTATAGATCCAAATATGGAATACTTAGATCTAGTTGATGAAGGAGAATTCATTGAAGGACCTGAGTTAATATCCTTCCTAGATATCCCTCGTGCATATGATAGCCTAGGGCATGACAAGTCAATAAAAATGAATAATTTTTGTGTTCTTCACAAATAAATCAAATAAATAACATAATTAGGGATGATAATCTAAATTTATCTATTTAACAAGAGGTGAATGTTACAACAATGTTTCCCCTACCCAAGACACCAACCCAAGTAGAAGTATCAGACTTGTGGACCTTAAAATTTGATGGTTAAAAGTCTAAAAGGGGATTTGGTACTAGGGTAGAATTAATTAATCCAAGAGGGAAGTCTTATCTAGCCACCTATTTTTTGTAGTTTAATTGCCCCAATAATGTGGTAGCTAATATGAAGCATTGGTCCATGGTCTTCTATTTACCCTTGGCAAGAAAGTAAAGAATATCAAAGTATTAGGTGACTCTTAATTGGTAGTTAGATAGGTAATAAGTCAATATTTTTAGAACGATAAATGCTTATCTAGGTATTGTAGTAAAGTATAGAACTTGATTAATGAATTTGATGCCTTTAACATTTAGACATTGCCTAGACAAATGAATTATGTAATAGATGCATTGGCCACTATTGTGAGTACCTTGGAACTGATTGCCTATTTAAGAATGAGAAGATTCTCAGTAAATCTAGTATCCACCCCCTCAACCCTAGATAACATCAATAATTTCCAAGTCCTTAATGATGGCCAACACACACTAGAATTCATCACCAACATTGAATTATTTCTAGATCAAATCATTGATGAATATGGTCAATAATACTTTGAATTGGATAAATATGAGGTGATAATCCTAAAAACAAATAAAATACCCAAAGGAATGATCTCACTAGAATGGTTATTCGATATGGATTATCATGAGAATGATAAGGACTCCACCCCTGTTAAGGGTATGAAAGAATATCAACAAAACTTGGGTGGTGAAAATGGAGAGAAGAACATGTTGTTAAGCACCACTTTCACCTTGGAAGAGAGACCTAAGCTTGCTCAAGCTCTCTAAGAATTCAAAGATGTGATATCATGGGCCTATGAAGATCTTAAGGTCTTCAACACCTCCATTTTAATGCACATAATCCCCCTCAATCTTAGACTCAAGATGTTTAAGAAAATACAAAGGCCTATGAATCTATTGCTAGAGCTTATGATTTTTAAATAAGTTTAGAAACTATTGGTAGCAAGGATCATCTTCTTGATGAGACATTTTACATGGGTGGCAAACTTGGTACTAGTGAGGAAAAAGAATGGGGAAATTAGACTGTGTGTTGATTTTTGTAACCTTAACAAAGCTTCTAAAAAGGATAACTAACCCCTACCTTCATTAGATGAGGTGTTGCATATTATAAATTATGCCCAAATGATTTCTTCCTAGATGGGTATTTGGGATACAATCAAGTGGTGGTCGATTATTAAGATATATTTCACTACCAAGTGGAGCACCTATGCCTACAAAAGAGTGCATTTTGTCTTGATTAATGCAAGGGACACCTTTTAAAGGGCCATGTATATTGAATTTAAGGGATTAATGGGAAAGTGCATAGTTATGTATATGGATGATATTTTAATCTTCTCCAAAATAAGATCAGATCATTTAAAGGACCAGAGGAAAGTGATGTAGAGATGTAGAGACCATGGGTTTCCATTAAATCCCAAGAAGTGTATATTCAGGATAACTAAAGGTAAGTTATTGGGCCACATTATATTTGATAGGGTCATATCTATAGATCCTGATAGAGTGGAGGTGATCTTGAAAATCCCATAGCCTAACACTAAGAAATAAATGAAGAGTTTATTTGGCAAGATCAATTTTGTAAGAAAAATTATCTTAAGTATTGATGAGATAATCAAACCACTTAATAACATCATAAAGAAGAATGCCAGGGTTAGTTGTACTTATGAAGTGAATATGGGATTTGACCAAATCAGATCTACTATTGCTAACATACCCATACTCATTAGCCCATAATACACACAACCCTTCTATCTATACTCATTTGCATCAAAACACTTTATGGTTACCATGTTAAATAACAAGGAGATAGGAGATGAAAGGCTAGTGTGTTTCATGAGAAACCCACTTAGGAATACTAAACTTAGATATTCTACACTTGATAAATAGTTATTCACTTTAATTGAGGCTATCAAAAAGTTTAGACATTACATTTTATGCAACAATGTGTTTTTTGTGGTACCTAATCTAGTCATGAAGGGCCTATTAATTTAGAATGAATTGGGTCAAAGGCATGGTAAATGTATAACCATAATCTAGGAGTTTGACCTAAATATTCATTCAATTAAGATTTTTTGAGGGAAAAGACTCTTCAAAACCATCATTGAGATGAATCCATAATTTTTTTGCTAATAGTGCTCAATATATGACATCATAAATGGTGTGGTACATGGACATAGACAAATATTTACTGAATAATGAGTGTCCAAGGCACATGGATTCTAGTCAACATAGAACACTATGGCTAAGGAGCATTAACTTCATGATAAATTTTGGAGAACTCTATAGGAGAAACCATGAAGGCATATATTTTAGATGCTTGAATAAATAGGAAGTGGCTTTAATACTTAGAGAATTCCATTGGAAATATGGAATCAAACATGGTTTAGGTAATGCTACCTCTCACCAAATATTGTGAGTAGGATACTAATGGTTGTATCTTTTTAAAGATGCTCATCTGCACATGAGGAATTACCACACCTACAAATTCACTACATCCCATGAATATACCCTAGCTATGTCATTACTACAAGTCATCAAAGCTTGGCCCTTTTCTAAATGGGGATTGAACTTTATGGGGAGCCATCAATGCCAAGTCCTCTACTAGCCATAAATTCATCCTTATAGTGATAAAATACTACACTTACTGGACTGAAGCTCAACCATTCTATAAATGCACCATTGACGTAGTCATTTATTTCATGAAGAAATAAATTACCATAAGGTTTGGTATGCCCATGTTGGTATGTGACAATGGTCTTACTTTATCCTCCCTATAATTCCTTGAATGGGATTATGATCATCAGGTAACTCTTAAGTTTTCTTCAAATCATTATCCACAAGGTAATGGGTTGGCTAATTCTACGAATAAGAATTTAATGAATTTAATTAAGAGTATTTTAAAAATAAACCTAATGGATTGGCATAACATGCTTAAATTTGATTTATGGTCAAATAGAGATAGGATCAAGTCTACCTTGGGGACCTACCCCTATTATAGAGTGTATGGCCAACATCTAATCTTTTCAACCAATTTGAAGATCCCTACCTTATTATTCACTAAAGAGTACCTACAAACTGATGATCCAATATAATCCCACCTCTTTAACCTCACGTAGTTAGAAGAAAAAAGAGATGCAATCTTGTTGTATTTTAGTAAACATCAAGAGGTAGTCAAATGCTAATTTGACAAAAATACCAAAGTGAAGGCCTTTTAGATATTTTATCTCATCCTCCTATGGGATAGGGCTCATGAACAAAAAGGTCAACATGAAAAATTTGATAAATTATGGCCTGATCCCTACCAAATTTCTAAACTCTTGAGTGAGAATGCATTCGACCTAAGGTGTCTTACTAGTGAAGATATCTAATTGCCTATCAATTAATAATTCTTCAAACACTACTTCCATGCTTCAGTGCTTAGAAGCCCCTATAAATAAATTCTCTTTTTCTTTCTATTTTTTCTACCCCTTATTTGTTAACTTATGTTTGATTTTGTTTGTTTTCTTTTTTCATTTTTGGGTTTGTCCTAACTATTTTTGTCCTACGATCCCCTTGTTGATCAAAGAAATTAAATGAAAGGCTATTGCAAGAGTAACATGGATGGAACTCAAAGAAATTAATTGAAATTTTACTCGATTCATTGGTATAAATTATTATTATTTCTTGGTTCATTTATTAAATTCTGAAGGTCAATGATTTGTGACATAACTTGTGAATTTGGAGTAACTATTTTCTTATTTAAAGCCATCTAAATCACTTAAAAATATATAAAAATAAAAATATAGCATTACTTAAATTTTATTTTATATTAATCCATCACGAACTTATTTATTTCCATCTACCCATGGCTTGTTCCCCATCCCTTTATAGATGAAATGAAAAAAATCTTCTTTCAAAAGAATAGAGCTAAAATGTAAAATCTAAAATTCTCCTCAAAAGGGCGATCTTGACAACCTCTACCATATTTTTTACAACTTGGTTGGTAGTAGAGTAAGGCCTTTAGAATAGACCAAAGTTATCTCTGTCAGGGCTATAAACACTTGGCTGGTAGTAGAGCAATGCCCACACCACTTCCTCCAGAATCTAAACAGAAAAATATTTCCCTTTAGTAGTTATGACATTATGCAAATCTGAATTACTACATGTGAAAGTAATAAAATGAATTTATCACTTGATCAAACACTTGGATGGTATTTGGATGAATTCTAGATTATTATGTCACTTGTTCTTATTGATTTTATTGATTTTAAATTATATATTATTTTGAGTGATTTCTTGTAGCTAATGCTTTTTTCTTCTTATAAAATTAGATATTATAGATTCTCAAAATACTCAAGAGTATTTCCCAGTAGGAGCCACCATTTATATTTAATTTCACAATGTGCACCATTTCCATAAATAAAAATGAGGACCTTTTTTTTTTCTTTGGAGTCTAGTCTTATGCCTTCAAGAATTTCATTATGGTTACTATTTTTTTAAATCTTCCTTCCTGGGAGTATGTTTTGCTAGATGTGAAAATTTGAAATTAAAATGTGCTTCATTACTTTAACTAAGTTTGAATAATCAAATCTTCATCATAATTTACTAGTCTAATTCACATCTAGGTTGCTTAATTTTTAATTCCTTAATTTGCATGAATATACTAAGTCTTAGTATATTTGTTTTCTTAAGTTTTGAGACACAATCAAAAATTCCTTTTAGACTATTTTGACTTAGGTTTGTGAACATTATTTAACTATTTTAGAGTTTTATTTATCCCTTTCCTAAGAATTTTGATCCATTTTGATTCTCATTTCAATCTAAATGACTAGGCATTCATATATTTTCATTTTGTTATCTAGTCACTTTCCATTTAAAATGGACTAAATTAACTTATTGATCAATTAAAATGACTAAGTTATTGCACATTTTATACTTTATACTTAGTCATTTTTTGGTTTCTTCATTCATTTTTTTATTTTGAAAACTTAACAGTTGGATTTTCATTCAAATTTGCTAATTGTATCTTTTATATTATGAGCATGGTACTTAAATAAAATCCTATCTCTCTTCTTATTCAACTTGGCCACTTTCTATGGCTCCCAAAGGCCCAAATCTAACTAAGAAGTCTTTAAGGACTTAGTAAATTTCACAAAAGTTTCCTATAACTACATAACACCTTCTATGTCTTAAATAGACATTCGACATTTAGCTAATTTTATAAAAGGTTACCCAATACCACGTATCGATCTACCAATGGTATTGAACATGTTTGCATCTATTAAAGACTTAATTGATTTTTATGAAGTTTTCCTGGTGAATATCCATGTCAAAATAGCTTTGGCTGACTAGTCAAATAGGTGAGTGAGATAATGCCACGTGGTACAATCCTATTACCCCACTCTCAAGATATTTTCATGTAGCCCAAAAATGATGTCAGAGCCTTGGGCAAGAAAGTGAGTGAGATGGCACCACATGGCACATTTTTTCTTCTTCAAAAGACTTAGTTATTTCTCTTCAAAATATTTCTTGGTGTCACATGTTGATCTTCTAGTAGCCCGAGCCTGTTAAAAATACTTTTGGCACTTAGTCATTTTTTAAATTTTTACCTTAGCCTTTTTTACTTAAAGTTATTAACTGTTGCTTTTTAAATCAAAATTTTAGATTATGTCTTTTGTATTTTGTACATGTAGGTGCCTAAGTTTGTCTTGGTTCCACTTGATGACTTCTTGCAGCTCCTGACAACTCTAACCCATCTAAAAATTACTTTCAACACTTAGTTAATTTCATAAAAAATATATGCAACCATGTGGCACTTTTGTACTTCTTTAAAAGACAGATAATTCTTTGAATTCCCTTAGATCCATGTGGCACATTTTGCTTCTTTAAAAGACTTAACCATTTCTCTTCGAAGGTTGCTTGGTGTCATGTGTCAATCTCCTAATGGTCCCAAGCCTATTCAAAAGTATTTTAAAGACTGATAATCTTCCAAATGTTAGACTGGGGCTCGTAGAGGTAGAGCCAACCATGCAATGAGGGAAAAGTAGAGGTAAAGTAAGGATAATCCACATGGCAATGTTTGGCTAGATTAAATGACATGTTGGATGTGAATCTAAAAAAGCACTAGATTGAATTTGATAGCTTGTTTGGCCATCAAAAAAATCAAGAGGCTAAAAATATACTGCACATCTAATTCTATTTGTAGATTCAAATCATACTCCAACTGAATCATGAATGAGATATGAATTTTTAGTGTGGCTTGTGCATTAGGATTAATCATGAAGCATAAAGGATAGAATATATGCCTTAAAGAGGGGTGGATCTAAATACATAGGATGTGGCATTTGACTATCCCAACATGATCTTAGTTGCATTCCCTCTTGGGCATACATTCTTGATTTGGTTCAGCATGGTCCCCAATATTTTCATGATGCATTAGAGTGGGATTACTCCCCAATGGAATTTAAGTGGGAATAACATGTTGATGATTTATTCAACTACCCCATGAGTACATAAATTTGAATTTGAATTTAAATTTCAAAATCCTCAGGCTTACATGCCTATATAGGACTAGATCTTGTGACATAATAAGGGTTGGCTTTGTGTGGATTGTGAAAGGAGATAAATAGAACCAAACATTTTATTAATTTCTTAGGACACTTTTTACACTTTCTCATTTTAGCTTGTGGTTACATAGTTTTTTTTTTGAGGATTTGATGATTTTACGAGTTTCTTAATATTTTTAATCAAAAGGAAAAATTTGACAACTGAAATATTGTCAAATCTAAGTGGTTATTCTCTATGCATTTTTATGGTAGTGATGCCCTTATTTTTTTATAGTCACTCTCTCTGAGACTCTTACACCATCCTTAGTTAGAATTGTGATAAGTCTAGCTCAATTGGAGATAGGTTTAAATGGGGATTTATTTATTAAGATAGCTCAGAGTTCACTTTTGTTTATAACAAGAATTTTTACCTCTATTAGTCTCATCTTTTTATTTTTTATAATCAATTTAATCTAGGGATATAACAATCTAAATTCAACTATCTATCTTGGTTACTTTTATCATTTTGTCTCAAAAATTTATCATTGTTGTTGCATTTTTACATTCTTGGACATGATAAACTCATGAGAGAAGTCATATTATGAAAATAATTAAATTCTGGAAGCTTGACAGCCATTGAATACTTTAGTTAGAGTTAGTTATTTTGATTAAAATCATTAAAACAAGCCCCTGACATGGAACAATTCATGTTATCTAACTAGGTGAAGACCAACATACCAGGACCTAGTATATTTAGACCTTAGATAGGTATTTTATTCATAGGATCTCCCTCATTTTAGGAGAGGTTAGGAATTAACAACCCCTTTACCTAATTGTTGGTTACATGTCACAACCCACATCAACACTCTGTATAATTAAGAATGATGTGGCTAGTATGGTGGAGACCACCTAAAGAGGTAGTACTTTGTGTCCAAAGGTACTCTATTTTTATTCATAGAATACCTTAACTAATTTTTATTTATTTTTTAAAATATTTTTTTGTGTATCTAAGGGATTAAATAATTTTTATCATACAAACATTTTCACTTGATCCATTATGGATCATGATGTTTTGTATGGGTTTATATTGATAAAGGCTCATATAAAGAGTGCATGAATGTCTAAACCATCCAAAAAAATCTATATCATCAAATGTGATCATAATGAAATATGTTAAGTATAAATAAGGGTACCGATAATTTCATCTATTAGGTGGTCATATTTCATAGGAAGAGGATGCATGTTGTATAATGAAATTGTGAAGTGTTTTTAGTATATGTTGTTTCATTTTTGGGAATTAGACCATTAAGTATCTTTAACTTGTGATTTTTAATGTATTTTGGTCTATATTACCTATAGGGGTGCCCAAGTCTATAATTTTGTCATCAATATGATCATGTATCTTATGTCTCAATTTGAAGCATTTATTCATTGAATGTGCTTCAATCTGATAATAGTCATAATATGCATTTTCATCATAGTTTATTATTGTATGCCTATATTAATTGATATTTTGGAGTAATAAGTTTGATAAGGTTACACTCAATTTGATTCTTTAGTAGTACATGAAAAGGTGATGATAAGATTGAAAATTTTCTCTTTGATAGAGTTGTCAATTATAATTGGTTTTTAGGTTGTGATACTTCATTGCCTTTAATATTTGTCTCACTCTTGTAAATGGTTGGTTTGACCTTATAGATTGGTTTAATTTAAAAATTTGTTGCTAAATTAGTTGTAGGAATTGACTTATACTTGTGTTTTTAAAGCTATGAGATTAATTTCTATCGCATATTGTATGGCATAACTCATCAAAAGATTTGAATATAATTGACTCATGGAGTGGTATGAGTAATATTATATTGAATATGTCTTGTAATTAATTATCTTCCATAATTTATAATATTGAGTATTATTCTTGTATCTAAGTACATTATATCTAATTGGTTCATTAGACCCTTGCTTGAGTTTAGAAATTTGTGCATAGGATAAATTTTCATCAATTTTGACGGAAAAATGTGCTATATATTTGTATTAAAAAGGTTTTAATGTTATTAAAGATGGGATGGAAAGATCATATAGCCATCAAAAAACATATTCCTTAAGGATTATTATAAATAACTTGGTAAATAATTTGTTAATGTATGCCTAGTCAAAAAATATTATATGGAATGATCTAAGTAGATATACAGCTTGTCAATAAAGGGTAACATTATATACTAAGGAATAATATATTATGAATCAAGGCATGTGAATCCATAAAATGACTATCTCTAGATGCACCTTGCTCTAGCTACAACATCTCACTATGTATATATGTAACGGTCTATTTAAGAGAACATGTAATAGGCAAGGTTGGTAATGGAACATGTGTAGTCATCATGGGAGTGGTAAAGGTTGACTTTGTATGAACATGTATGATTATTTTTTGAAACATTGTGTTTTCCTCAAACCTTTTGTGGATGTTACATATGTTACTAGTATTAGAGTAGGTTATTTACCTTAGCTCATGTTCACCTAGGTAATTTATTATTCCCACCCACTTATGTGTGGATATTTCATTTATCTTATTTTAGATATTATGAGATATTACATATTTGTCTCTTAGATATTATGGGGATAATTTTTAGTTATTTTTTTCCTTTAGATAAAGTTATCTCTTAGTCCTAGGTTTGATCTCTAGTTTGACCTCTTAGTTATGGTTTATCTTTAGCTTAATCTCTTAGTTATGATTGATCACTTATCCTAATTTATTCATTAAGATTGATCTTACTTATCTATATATACAAGGCTCTTTCATTGTATTTGAAGAATTTTTAGAGATATAGAGGATTTCTCATTCTATGATCTATTTGTGTATAATATATTGAAATATTATTTGAGTAATGCATCAATGGATTTTACTGTGCTAATAGTTTGTAGATTTGACTCTCGATGAGCATTTTATAAATTCTTTCATGGTATAAGAGTGGTCTCTACTATTAATAAACTCTGTAGCTTCTACTTGTTCACTATCTAGTATTTTCTTTCCTTACTAAGTATGCTCTTCTCTTGCATCTTCTTTAGATGGTCCCAAGAATTTGAATGGTGTGGAAGAAATTCTAGGTTTTAGGGGGACTTTTTTTTATTACAAGAAAATTTTAGAGATTGCAAGAGTAAATCAAAACTCTCCAATACATACATATTATCTGAGAAACACATAATCACCTCCAATTTCATCCCAGTTGGATATGAGAGGCAATATCTACAAGTTTTTCATAAATCCATTTTTGGTTAAAAATGACTATTCATTTTTATATTATGAGAAGATATTTTAGAAAATTTTATACATTTTGTGTGCCTTATTTTATAATTTCTAAAAAAATTATAATTTTTTAATTTCACTAATAATTTCAAAATTTATCATAATTTTATTGAGCAGTACTATTCTGAAAAGCATATGACTTTTCTTTATTTAATTGTGAGAAAACTATAAATGATAACTCAAAACAATTTCTGGGTTTTGTGTGCCTTGATCTCAGTTTTCAAAACAATTTTAAATTTTGAATTTATTTGATAATTGAACAAGTTATCATAGTTTTAATAAATAGTAATATTCAAAAAACATCCTTATGGGGAGATTTTTTTAAAATGACTTTTTAAATATTTTTTTATAAAAACTAATATCTTTGGATGATGTTTTGATTGTTTTTTATTAAAAATAATATTTTATATTTAAGATACATAAGAAGATATTGTATTTTATTTGGCCTATTTTTTTTCAATCTCATTTGAAGATCAAAGGGTGAGGCATAGTTTGGTAGGTGGCTAAACCCCCTCACAAGCATCTAAACCTTGTCCTTTATTGATTTCACCCTATTCATAATAATATATAATAGATGAATTATCAGTTGAGTCTAACATCCCATTTTACATGTTCTTTATACTTGTTGAAGATTTTAGGGTGAGGTTCGATCTAATAGGTGGTCAAATCCTCTCAAAAAAACATTTATTACACTCATACTCATTTATCTATACACTTACAGATGTATTTTAAGCAAAACCCAACATCTTACATTATTTGAGTATATTTTTTGTGTCACTTTTATTTTTTGGCCCACATTGCTCCCTTATTTTTAGAGCAACTCTCATGATTTGTGATGTCTTTTTTGATAGGTTGATAGTGTCCTTGTTTGGAGATATTTTAGTGTATACAATGTCTTCATTATTTTTATTTGGTACTTTTTGGAATATATTGTACTTGCCCTAAATTATAAAGTGCCATATGAGGTTTGCTTTTACATCATAGTCTATCTTCATGCATATGTACCTTAGTTTATGCACCATTTACTATTTGAGTTGTCAATCTCTCCCATCATCACCATGACCATTTTTTTAGATTCCTCCTTTATATTATAGACATCTAATTCTTATCATTATTGTGTTAACTTTAAATTTTGAATGGCATTCTAAAACAATGCATAATTTGGACCAAAACCACCAAAATTCTCTAATTCATCAGTACATGTTATGTGAATGTGTTGATTCGCATATATATTGTCCTAATTATGATAATACCCTATATGCAATCATTAATTTCCTCTAATTTAACTCCAGCAAAATTATGACCAAGTGAATTGATATTTTTGACCATTTTTATTAAACGTATGACCAATTTCCAAGAATTATTAAATACTAAATAAAACCATTAAGCAAATGAAATCAAATAGAGAGATTAAGTGAAAAATCCATGGAAACTTATTCAATATCTATTATTGTAAATTCATAATTCAAAATATCTGAGCTATGACATCACCCATAACATCATCAAAAGGGTGTCAAGCACCAGGCATTAATGGAGATAAATATCAATTTTAAGACCACCCATGCTTTATTAATGCTCCCTTATTCAAAAATATTATTGGCTTTGTCCTCTAAAATTGAATTAATACTTGACCACACATCTTGATCTCCAGATGGATGGTCATGATTGATTCTCAACATCTTTGGAAAAGCTATAAATACATGAGCCATGGACATAACTTTTAAGCTTTAGTTGTGTAATGCTATTATGAAAAAATAACTTCAAGAGAAACTAATATTTTTAGTGCAAACAACCTATGCATAAATATTGATACAAGAGCTTCACTAATTCCTCCAAATTGACCAATAAAGGAGCCAAATACATTGATTATAAAAGAGATGATGGAGGCACTTATCCAACTACATTGACAAAGACTTGGAGCACCAAATTTGGGCACAAATGCATTTATAAGTCATCTTTAAAGAAGGGCCACTATGGGATGGTATTACTTATCTTATTTTCCTCATTAATTTCTTGATTTCATTGACATCACCCCTCAAGGGAGTGGGATTAACATGTCAAGTTATCTATACTTATTATTTATTTCCATTACTAATGCATGAACTAACTTGATTTTTAATCCTACTCTACATTTTGGCATGCTCGATGGGACTATGAATCTCATGTACCATTTTATCCTTCTAATTATGTATTCAGATCATATTTTTATGTCATTTATATCTTTTTTTAATAATAATTTTCATTTTTTTAAATTCTAGACCAAACAACAATGTTTGCCTATAAACAGTGAGGTCATCCTAAACATTGGTAAGATTGACCTATGGAACAATGAGGTTACCTTGAGTAACAAGGTCACATACACAAATAGTGAGATTGACTGTTATGATTTTTTATTTACTATGTGTTTTTATAGATCAAATATTGACATGAGTATTAATGATATTGACCTATGAAATGACAAGATCATCTAATCATCAATGATATCATTTTGAACCAAAATTTTAGGTAATTATTATGTATCAAGTTTAATTAAAATTAACAAACTCGTCCTACTAATCGGTGAGTTCATCCTACTAATAAGTGAGATTACCACACAATGTACTTATCTTTATATGGAACAACAATATCAATCTATATAATGATATGATCACTCTATCAAATAATGAGGTCACCCTATGTCAAAATATAATGAGTTAAAAATAACAAGCTTTAATTTATTTTTGATATCCTACACCCCTACTTGAATACTAATACTTTTTTTACATGATTAAGACAATTTGATAGCTTACTTCTTACATCAACAAAGAAAAACTTCATTTCACACTTCACTTAGTGATTTAAAATGAACACAAATCCTAGACTAAGTGATCTTAAGATCTTTTTTTAATTTTTGATTGTTGTTTGATTTATTTTCTTACAAACTAAGCTTTACAAATATGCTCTCCCCCATCCCCTTTAGGTAACTCAGGTGACCAAAATTACCTTTTTCATTTATTTTTCACTTAGTCCAAACATATAATGAATGTCACAAAGGCACTCCCCAAGATCTAAATAACTTGGGTGATCCTAAAAAATCTTTAAAGTCCTTTTAAATTTTATTTCATTGCACTTGGATTATGGATGGGACTTCATCACCTCCCCATAAGTTATTTACAGAATAATTGAACTGATATTTCATCTCCTAACATCGTTTCAATCCCACTCCATGGTGGGGAATACAAATTAAGGGTGACTTGTTGGGATGTTAGTTTGAGTGGCTAAACTAACTCTATTAATAATATCTATCTTGGAATAATGACTTAATCTAGACGTCATACTACACTAATCAATTTGATAAATATAATGGTTATAAAAAGGACAATACATTTTTACAACAAGATAATTATCTTGGATCCAAATTACTTGTTGCACTATAGTTGTAACCACACATATGGGACCATCTAGATCAATCAAAACTTATAGTTTTTAGACAAACCCCATTTACCACAAAGTGATATTAGTGTAGGGAAAGTAGCTCAAAGTTCCATGTCACTGTATATCTATTGAGAGAAGATGGGGTAAAAATAACCTTACTTTTCATGTGCATCTAAATTTATTAGATTAATAACTTATTTCCTCTAAAAAAGGAGTATATTGATGTAATCTATTTGTACAAAGCAACCTTATTAGTTTTTAATATATGATTTATAATATTGGTGTTTTCTTATTATTGTTTACTTACATAATTATTTGAGTTTAAAAATTGTTTTCATGTGTGTGTCATGTCAAAACAAAATCTAAGGCACATCTAAAACAAGACGCTTTTTAGACACCGCCTTTTGAACAAAAAAAAACATTATGATGGTAAAATTAATTTAAAACATTTTAGCCTTATTCAAATAATGAATCAAAATTGTTGTGATTGTGTAAACAAAAAATGTCATTATGTTTTCCATTTAGGTCTATATTATTCATCACTTGGAGATCTAAGGTCCTTTAGCCCAAGTTTGAAAATTTACCTTTTCTTAAGTTTTAACCTAAAACACAATTGGTCTACGTCGGAGCCTTACCTACAAGTTGGGATTGTGTGGTTTACCCTTTGTGCTTAGCTTGAGTAACTTGGGTGAATCTTTTTTATTTAGTTTAAAGGCCTTTGTCTAGATGTTACTCATTCTATTCTTGTTTTAACTTGGGTTATCTTGAATTCACTCACGCTCTAAATTATTTAAACACTCAACTTTATTTTCTATTAGGCATTGTTGTGTTGCCCATTTGTTTTTTATTTTAGACTTAAGATTTCATGAGTTAGCATACATTCTAAGATTTTTGGACCACTCAAGACTTCTTCTAATTTTCCTAATCATGACTTGCCATGGTTATGATCATATTTTTATGGTACTAACATACTTAAAACTTAGGGTTTCTTATGCTATCTTGCGCCCTAATCTCCAAGGTTGTTCTACCTTCCTCTAAATTATCAATTTTGACCAACCAAGGTTGAATATTCTTAGGAATTCTTTATCTTCGTATGATTGTGAGGCATCATTCCATTTATTTTTGAATATAGACTCAAATATACCTTGTATTTGTTTGATATTAAAATGCAAACACATTTTGATGTTTGTAAAAATTCAAAACACTTCACAAACGTATAAAGTCATTATCAAACATGAAAAGGTATACTCATATTGGGGTCTCTTAATTACCTATTTATGAGGAAGAGAATTTTTATGATGGGGAGGAATACTCTATCATGTTTGAGAACATCTAAACCATGGTAGGATTTAAGCAAGGTTACTTTAAACACCAAAATATAAAGGGAAAAAAGAATCTCTCCTAAGGTTGATAGAATTGATAGCTTGACTTCTACCTAATTTCTTAATGGAGCAATTACATACACTTGTTTGAGTCAAGGAGAAACTGCTATATTAACCTTTTACTCATATCACAAAGTTGAACATTGCTTATTCTAGTAAAAGGGCCCACTTGTGGACTTCTCCCCAACTAAACAAGATATTGTGACCAAAATACAATAAATTAGTCAATGATATGCTGATCAAATCATCACAGACTTAACAACTTCTTTAACTATGACTTTAATTGATAATACTACTTTCAGGGAGTAAGAAACACCATTAGAACAAATGTAATAAGACCTAGCCAATCTTACATCTAATGTGGAAATTATGGATTCTATTGAACATAATAATTTTATAAATACTTCACAGTAAGTTCCACTTGATATGAAACACACTTTATTTAACCATCAGGAGACTCTTGCCTAGTCAGAATAGCACATTTCTAAAGACTCATCACAAGTTGTGTGTATTTTGTAAAACACTTTATCGAGTTATCAAGTATAACAAATTCCCCTTATAAAACTAGAAGTGGCAACACCCTCTAGTAAATTGATAATAAGTACAAAAATAAACAAATTTCCTATAGTTCACAATAAAAAATTAATGCAAATAAGTATCAAGCATCTAGGAATCAGTAATAAAATCCTTCGAACCAATAGTGTCAAAATTATTCATATTCATAGATGAACCAAAATCAAAATTTTGGGCAAAGGGTCGATATCCCTAATATGAATACTCAAGGGGGGTATATTCCTTCCCAACAAAACTACATTTCACCAACAAATACACCAACTATGTAAGATTGGAATTCAATGAAATAGATAGTCATGAGGATTGAAATAGGCAATTAGAACTAGAAATACAAGTTCAACAAGATATGTCCTTATTTGATTGACTTGAGCATTCTTTAGGTACCTTTTCTAACTCATTTTGAGCCACCAAAATTTAATAAATATAAAAGGAAGGTGATCTTAGAGAACATAGTCAAGACTTATGTGTGGTATACCATTAGGTAGCTTACAATAACATTTATTTTCTATGCTTATTTCTATACGGCTTGTCTAGACAAGCATTAGATTGGCTCCTAAAACTACCCAAAGGATGGGTAATAAATTTCAACGATTTATCAAAAAGATTTGGTAACCATTTTTGTTATAATATTGAGTATGATTTGATAGTATTTAACTTATACAAATTAAGACAAATATGAAGAAAGCTTCATGACATATATATAATGGTGGAGAGCGCTAACTAGTCATTTTCAACATAATTTACTAGACAAACAACTAGCTTATATTTTTACACAAAACTTGCACCAAAGGTGGACCATAATATTATTGTCCCCCAAAAATATCACTCATTTTTGGAACAACCTATGAACTATTTTGGTTCAACAGACTAAAATTGTCTCTTCCCTTTTCAAAATTTGTTCTAAGCATTAAAATTCCTCATTTTTCAAGCTTCTCAGAAATCTACAGACTCTACAAGCTTGAATCTACAGACTCTGTAGGAAGAAAATCTATGGACTCTACAGGCCAAGTTCTACGGGTTTCATAGGTTGATTTCTATGGACTTTGCAGGAAAGAAGCAAGCTCTCAACACTTAGGCAATTTCAAAGTTGGTTAAATAACAAGGTTCAACCAAAAGAGTTCATCGAAAAGCTTCCAAGCAAAGATTGAACCATTGAACCGTTGGACCTTAAACCATTTTGGTTCAATGGGTTCAATGGGTTCAAAGGTTCAACATCAGTATCAAGAGTTAAGCACATTTGTCAAGGTTTAAAGTTCAACTGCTTTAAGGTTCAATGGCTTCAAAACACTTATCAAAGAGAAGAAGGCTTAAACCATTGAACCATTGAACCACTTTGGTTCAAAGGTTCAACAAGTTCAATGGTTCAACAGGTTTAACGACCAAATGTTTCAACATGTTTGGTTCAAAAAGATCAAAAGGACTTAGCCAAATAAAAAGAATGAACTGATTGAACCATTGAACCTTGAACCAAAGGGTTCAACGAGTTCACAGGTTCAACCAGTGCGATGAAGATCAAAGAGCTTAGAAAGAACATGACTAGTTTAAGGTTCAAAAGGTTCAATGGGTTTAACGAGGCTTCTATCAAAGAATCTTGGTTCAAGCATTCAATAGAAACAAGGGAATGAACCATTGAACCATTAAACCAAAGTTGGTTCAATCAGTCAGTTCAAGTGACAAGCTCAAAGGAGTGCCCCAAGCGTCAAAGACACAAGTGCCCTTGTGGAGGGAATTTCCATGGCAAAAGTGATGAAGGAAAAAACAACTTGATAGAATTCAATCAATGCTACCAAGTGTCATCTTTTGAGCCTCATTTCACTTTGTTTTTAAGAGCAGTAGATGCTGCCATGTGTCCTCTATAAGTTAAGAGGAACATGCCAAGTGGCATCATCTGCATGAATCCCACATGGTTCTATAGTGTTTCCAAAATGCAACAGAAGCTGCCAAGTGTCATCTTTTGCAAGACACTCAAAAGGCATCCAAAGCTTCTACAAATTCAATGGATGTTACCACGTGTCCTTACCTATTTCAGAGTAGATGCTACCACATGTCACAATTTGAGATTCACATAAAATTGACTAAGGCAAATTTCTAAGGGACAAACAACCCTTTTCGAGGACACTCAAAAGCCAAAGTGAACCATTGCAAAAACTTGAAAGGCTAATTTAGAGCTCAAAAAACCCTTGCAGAGGGCAAGAAGGGGGTAAATGGACCAATTCAAAGGCCAAAAGAGCAAAGGGATTTCCTTTAGAAAAGTTCCCCCAGTAAAAGTGACAAAGAGACAATTCCTTTGGACTTTTTCCTCCAAAAGAAAAGTCCAAAGAAACAAAAAACCTGCTATGCTACCACATGTCATCTTCAAAGTCACAACAAAATCTACCATGTGTCATCTATTGAGACATAGTATCCAATGTAGTGGAAGCTACCAAGTGTCATCTTTTGTAGGGTTCTCAAAAGACCAGTAGGAAGTGACTAAGGAACCTAACATCGAACTAAATCGAGGACCTGATTCAAATAACCAAAAAAGGAGGAACGAGGAGGAATGACTAGAAACATTTGCACATCAGATATGTTTCTAGAAGTAGACCACCAAGTGGATATTGAAAGATGAAAACTTTCAATAGCATGACCCATTTCTCTGCATTGAGAAAAGCAAATGGGTAAATGCCCCTAAATTCCAGCATGTCTTCTTAACAAAATTCAACGCAACATGATGTGTTACTATTTCCAAGTCCTTCTTGAAGAGGCTATATAAGGGACTCTCTTTTATTGTTTTAAGGGGACATCTCTCTCTGATTATCAAAAACAAAACACTACCCAAATTGAAAGGCATTACTGAGACTTTGAGCTCAGATTGTTGATCATATTTTGTTATTGGAATAAGAAAGCAAGTTACTTTTTAGACTTTGTGCTGTGATATCTTTGTTGTTGGGGAAACTATTCTTATGTCTTTTTCCTTAATATATTTTTTGTTCCTTTAATTCAATAAGCAAAATTAGTGAAAGTAGTTAGGAAGGTGTCCTGAAGCCAACTGTGGAGAGACTTTGTGCCCCCATAGTTGCCTTTAGTGTGTTTTATTTTTGTTTCTATGTAAAGGACCTTAGGATGACTTTGTGCCCTCATTGTCCTTTGCATCTCACTCTTGCACAATTGAGGTGGAGACTTTGTGCTACATCTCAATCTGCTGGTTATTACGTCCTTGGTTACATTTTGTAATTACTACCAGGAAGATTGTTGTGGTTTGTTGAATAGTACTTCTAAAATAAGAGGAGTGCTTTCTATCATTTCCCTTGAGATTTATTCTTTGATTTGCATGCATCATCTCTAAAAAAAGAGAGATGGATGGTTTACCCTACACTTGAGTATTATTTTATGTTTATATATATATAGCATATCTATAAGGAACCTCCCCTTAATGAGAGGAGAGATTAGTCCCCTTTTTATGTGGTAAACCTACACATTTGGATGACCAATATTTCTAGTTTTGATGATCAAACCTATTTTGTTTATCAGTATGCTGATCGACAAAATATTCAACCAATAGTTTTTGGTGACTCTGCTGGGGATGAATGTGCAGTCTGAAGCCTCAAGTTTTAGATTGAAGCAGTCCCTACCCTTATCCATTATAGACTCTGGTGACTCCATTATATGTCTTACCCATTATCATTATAACCTTACCATTTTAATCCATCTCCATTATTTTATCTGGTCTGCAAAACCAGAGCTGCTAGAAAAGAGTGTGTAGTTTGAAGCCTCAAGCCTCAAGCTGAAGCAAGACCAATTATTTTCCATTTTTGTTCTATAATCTGGCCACTCCACCCAGATTTGTTATCCCTATTTTTTCATAATTAAATCATGGTAGTTCAAGTCTCCTGGGGTAACTCATTTGGCCCACTAAATCTTACTCCACCGCTGCATGAACTTCCACATAGCTCAAGAAAGAATTCCCCTAAATTATTTGGTGATGGGAGAGTTCACCCTAATGAACATATTAGCCTTCAGCATAGCCTATGGTGTGATAGGCATGGAATTTGAAGACGTGGTAGTCAATATTTTTGTGGAGACCCTATAAGGTGCTACTGCAGAGTGGTTCTACCATTTGTAGGCTAGGTCAGTGACTGATTAAAATACCCTCAAAGCTATGTTTGAAGCCAGATTCAAACCTATAAAAGATGCACATGCACTTCTGGCTCAACTTACACAGATAAAGAAAGAACCTCATGAACTTATGAGGGATTTCATTACCAAGTTTGACAAGCTCAGGAACAAAATTCCTACAATTGCTCAACCAACACCTGAAAACCTCAAATGTTTCTTCATCAACTCACAACTACCTAAAGTGAGTTTTATGCTAAGATGTGCTAGCCACATAGACCTTTCTACTACTCAGGACTTGGCTACTAAGGTGGAAGATGACCTTATCTTGGTAGGAAAGATAAGGAGAGATCTTAATAGAGGAAAATCCTCTTCATCTTCTGAGTATCCATCTATAACCACCACTGATCAAATGGTGCAAAAGTTGGCAAATGAATTGCTAGCCTTGAAAAGACAAATGACCCAAAGTATGTCTACTACTCCTAATCGAGATATGCCAAGGAAGACATTTCAGAATCAGCCATATCAAGGCAATGCTGCTAGGAATCAAGGGCAACCAAATCATCTTCCTCCCCCATAGAGGAACCTTACCCTTGAAGTGCCTCTAACCAACTCAGCAGTTGGATATTTGGAAATAGAACGTGATTTCTATTTCCAACCTAAGTTTGATCAAGAAAATGATGCTGGTCTTTTCATGGAGGATCAAGAAGAATCAGCTGGTAATTCCCACATTGGTTTCTTGAATTACCAGGATGAACCCATAAGTAAAGGTGAAGTAATCGAGGGATCATACGCAATATTCACCCAGTCCAAGAATCAGTCAACCTAGCAAGATGATAAATAAAGAATAGAGGAGTGAGCTTAGCCTACAATCTCAATTTCTAAATGAGGAAGTTCTCTACCTTTCCAGCTAAAGGACCCAGTGGTTGCCAAAAAGGTAAGTACCCCAAACATTTCTACACCTTCAACTTCAAATTCACAAGCCAGTCCTCCCCTTCCCAAAAACCAAAAGGATGAACTCCCATCCTCTCTTCCTAGTCCATTTCAGTCATCTGACATAATTGATCATGTCAAGAAATCCAAAATTCAAATGACTAAATTTGAATTCCTGCAAGCCAATCCTGAGCAGTTGGACATTGGTGGAGAACTAAATATGGACTTGTCTGAGGCAAAATTTGTGGTCACCCAAACATCAACCCCTATAGCTCAAATTTTGTTTGAGCCATTAGGCAGGGGTAATTACTTCTTGACCACAGAGGATGCTCATGTCTCAGTTGATGAAAGTCCTGTAGCTGGCAATCTAGGATTTGATCCAAACAAGACATCAAAAGAATTGGTAGGGCATAGTACAAATCAAGAAGGATATTCCATCTCCAATGAAGAGAAATCTAATAGAAGATAAGCTTATGATGATGCTTGGATCTTGGAATTTGATGGCAGCAATTCTTCCACTAATGCTAGAGCTGGGACTATGTTGATATCTCCTCAAGGCGATATTTTTCCTTCATTCAAGTTGCAATTCAACAACACCACCAACATAGCTAGATGTGAATCTTTGTTGCTTAGATTGAAGACTGCTTAGGATGAAGATATCAAACTCCTTCACACCAAAAGAGATGTTGAGCTTTTGGTTTGTTAGGAGTTTGATGCTGATAATCAAAGCATGTGCTGGATTGGACCAATAGAATAACAAGCTATGGTGGTGGACCATACTACTATACTCCAAAGTCAGCAAAAGGAACTCTTTGCCAAGAGAGTAAGGAGTTATGGTTTTTAGTTTGAAGACCACGTCCTACCATGGGGAAAGAAGAAGAAAGAGCCAAGAGGAAGACACAAAAAATTGGTTTCTTGGTGGAGAGTTCCATTCGCCCATCACCATTTCTAGGGACAAAATGGTTTCCTGCTAGTTTATCAAGATGGCACACCATTTTCACTATTTCACAGTGGGTGGCATCTGAAGCGCTTCAAATCTTGAGGCATCAGATAAGATCATTTGTACATATGTATAGTTGTATAGTCTTTGGTTCTATTTTGTGCTTTTCATTTTCATTTTTTGGAGCCTTTCTTTTTGGGTAGCATGGCTCCATAAGCCAAGGGTATACTTCAAGGCACTTGAGATTCTAGTTTCTACTCCCCTCAACTGTTCCAAGTTTTCAACTGAAGGAAGTTCCCCAACTGGAGCCAACTATTGTCCCCCAAAAGTATCACTCATTTTTGGGACAACCTATGAACTATTTTGGTTCAACAAACCAAAATTGTCTCTTATCTTTTCAAAATTTGTTCTAATAATTCAAATTCCTCATTTTTCAAGCTTCTCAAAAATCTACATACTCTGTAGGAAGAAAATCTATGGACTCTACAGGCCAATTTCTATGGGCTTTATAGGTTGATTTTTACGGACTCTATAGGAAAGAAGCAAGCTCTCAACACTTAGGCAATTTCAAATTTGGTTCAATGATAAGGTTCAATCAAAAGAGTTCATCAACAAGCCTATAAGTAAGTATTGAACCATTGAACCATTTTGGTTCAATGGGTTTAATGGGTTCAAAGGTTCAACATTAGCAACAAGAGTTAAGTGCATTTTTCAAGGTTTAAAGTTCAACCGCTTCAAGGTTCAACGGCTTCAAAACACTTATCAAAGAGAAGAAGGCTTGAACCATTGAACCATTGAACCACTTTGGTTCAAAGGTTCAACGGGTTCAATGGTTCAATAGGTTCAATGACCAAATAGTTTAATGCATTTGGTTTAAAAAGATCAAAAGGACTTAGCCAAATAAAAAGAATGAACCGATTGAACCATTGAACCTTAAACTAAAGGGTTTAATGAGTTCACAGGTTCAAAGGTTCAACCAGTGTGATGAAGATCAAAGATCTTAGAAAGAATAGGACTAGTTTAAGGTTCAAAAGGTTTAATGGGTTCAAGGTTCAATGGGTTTAATGAGGCTTGTTTCAAAGAATCTTGGTTCAAGTGATCAATAGAAATAAGGGAATGAACCATTGAACTGTTGAACCAAAGTTGGTTTAATCGGTCAATTCAAGTGAAAAGTTTAAAGGAGTGCCCCAAGCATCAAAGACACAAGTGCCCTTGTGGAGGGAATTTTCATGGCAAAAGTGACTAAGGAAGGAAACAAAAACCCAACAGAACTCAGCGGATGCTACCAAGTGTCATCTTCTGAGCCTCATTTCACTTTATTTCTAAGAGCAATGGATGTTGCCACGTGTCCTCTATAAGTTAAGTGGAACATGCCAAGTGGCATCATCTGCATGAATCTAAAATGAATCCCACATGGTTTTATAGTGTTTCCAAAATGCAACGAAAGCTACCAAGTGTCATCTTCTGCAAGACACTCAAAAGGCATCTAAAGCTTTTACAAATTTAATGAATGCTACCATGTGTCTTTACATATTTCATAGCAGATGCTGCCATGTGTCACAATTTGAGATTCACATAAAATTGACTAAGGAAAATTTCCAAGGGACAAACAACCCTTTTGAAGGACACTCAGAAGCCAAAGTGAACTATTGCAAAAACTTGAAAGGTTAATTTGGAGCTCAAACAACCCTTATGGAGGACAAGAAGGGGGAAAATGGACCAATTCAAAGGCCAAAAGAGCAAAGGGATTTCCTTCAAAAAAGTTCCCTTGGAAAAAGTGACAAAGAGACAATTCCTTCAGACTTTTTCCTTCGAAAGAAAAGTCCAAAGAAATAGAAAACCTGCTATGCTACCACGTGTCATCTTCAAAGTCACAACAAAAGCTGCCATGTGTCATCTATTGAGACACAGTATCAAATGCAGTGGAAGCTGCCAAGTGTCATCTTCCACAAGGTTCTTAAAAGACCAGTAGGAAGCGACTAAGGAACAAAGCATCAAACTGAATCAAGGACCCGATTCAAATAATTAGAAAAGGAGGAATGAGGAAGAATGACCAGAAAAATTTGCACATCAAATATGTTTCTAGAAGTAGACCACTAGGTGGATATTGAAAGATGCAAACTTTCAATAGTGTGACCCATTTCTCTGCATTGAGAAAATCAAATGGGTAAATGCCCCTAAATTATAGCATGTCTTCTTAAAAAAATTCAATGCAACATGATGTGTTACTATTTCCAAGTCCTTCTTGAAGAGGCTATATAATGGAATCTCTTTTATTGTTTTAAGGGGATCTCTCTCTCTCTAATTATCAAAAGCAAAACTCTGCCCAAATTTAAAGGCATTACTGAGACTTTGATCTCAGAATTATTGATCATATTTTGTTATTGGAATAAGAAAGCAAGTGACTTTTCAGACTTTGTTCTATGATATCTTTGTTGTTGGGGAAACTGTTCTTATGTCTTTTTCCTTAATATATTTTCTATTCCATTAATTCAATAAGCAAAATTAGTGAAAGTAGTTAGGAAGGTGTCATAAAGCCAACTGTGGAGAGACTTTATGCCCCCATAATTGCCTTTAGTGTGTTTTCTTTTTGTTTCTGTGTAAAGGACCTTGGGATGACTTTATGCCCTCATAGTCCTTCGTATCTCACTCTTGCACAATTGAGGTGGAGACTTTGTGTTACATCTCAATCTGCTAGTTACTATGTCCTTGGTTACTTTTTGCAATTACTACCAGGAAGATTTTTGTGGTTTGCTGAATAGTACTTCTAAAATAAGAGGAGTGCTTTCTGCCATTTCCCTTGATATTTCTTCTTTGATTTGCATGCATCATCTCTGAAAAAAGAGAGATGGATGGTTTACCCTACCCTTGAGTATTATTTTATGTTTATATATGTATATATATATGTATAACATATCTATAGGGAACCTCCCCTTGATGAGAGGAGAGATTAGTCCCCTTTTGATTTGATAAACCTACACATTTGGATGACCAATCTTCCTACTTTGGATGGTCAGACCTATTTTGTGTATCACTATGCTGATTGACAAAATATTTAACCAAAAAATATGATACTCCCTTGTGCCAACACATTTAAATAAATCATTGAGAAGGGTGTGGATATTGCGAAAGCACTCATTACCAAAGGCTTAGTTAAAATCTACTTGCAAGCTCAAACATCCAATTAGAGTCAAACACATATTTAAGATAATACTATAGAGAAACCTAAAGTTTTTAATAAAAATAAGAACATAGTGGGAAATGGAGTAATAGAATCAGGACATATGCAAATAGTGTCAGCTCCACTGGCTCAAAATGCGCAACCTAATCTAGCACCCACTTTTCAGAGAGCTCTTCCACATAAAGGATTCAACAATCTAGGAGAACCTATTGAGGCAATATTCCAAAAGTTTGTTACAACTAATTTAATCATATAGCATGTGTCAAAACCATTTTTTGAAGATCAACATAAATGGTATCATGAAGATGAGTTCTATGATTTCCATCATGTTATTGGACATGTCATTTATCAATGCATACAATTGAGGCATCTCATTGAGGACCAAATTGATAGCATATAAATTAAAGTAAAAAACACAATATAGAACACCAATCAGGATATGGGAATTTACAAAGACCCTTTTCCCAAGCATAATCAACAACAATAATAGAATAATTCAAACCAAGGCCAAGACTAATATCAACAAGGACAAGGTCAAAAATAGAATCAACATCTTCATAATCAAGATCATAATACCCAAACTAATAACCTAAGATAAAATACTATGTCATATGATTATAATAACACCATGGAGAATCTTTATAATAATCACATCACCACCATTATATTTAAACCCCATGTACTATCTAAATCTTATTGAAGCAGTGGTCCCTCTATTTGAGGGTCTTCAGTGTTTCTTTCAAGTAAGGCCACACCAAGTTCAAGAAATTCTATTGCACTTCGAGATCTATGGGTTACTATTTCTAGACCCCCACCTAATTCTTCTAATTATGATAACTTCTTGACAACTCTAAATTATGCAGTTGCAACTAGATGCTCACAAGTTACCCTCTGAGGACCTTTGCCTTCTTCCATAACTAAGACAAATTTAAACCCTGTACCTTTCAATCTTGAACTAAACAATGTACTGACTAAGGTCAAACCTTCACACCCTATTGTTGAGAAACCATATAGTATTTATGAATAATAAGCAAAACATCTATATAAATTACTATCCTAGATCTCTTACATACATCATTAGTTCACAAGACCAAACTAAATGACTTCCTCTAATAGTCTATTATTACCAAGGACATTAACCCTAGCTAGTTTCAAACACTCACGGGTCATTTATCTCCAAGCTAGTAACTAACCTTTGATCAAAAATATATGTCTTCCCTTAGTCCTAGTCATATTAATCCCTTGTATACTGAGGTCATTATCTCACATCACAAGATCAAGTAATTTCTTATAGATAGTGGTTTGGGGATAAATATAGTGTTGCTGAAATTGATATAACGGTTAGGATATACCACCAAAGACATGCAACCAAAAATAATCAAAATTAAAGCATATGATAACATTGAAAGAGAGTCTTCAAAGATCATTTTTTTTCTAATAATTATTGGTGTTGTAACCCATGATAACCTATGCCATGTCATAGACATTGAATTTCCTTATAATGTACTTCTTGGTTATCTTTCGATCCATGAAGTACAAGTTATCCATTCTACCCTACATCAATGCCTCAAGTTCTCCTATTATGTAATTGAGGTCACTATTTATGGTGATTTGTAGTCATACCAATATTATAACAAATTGGACCATAAATACAAGAACTATAACTATTTTCTTAGTTCTAAATTTGTAACTAAGAAGAATAAAGCCATAGTTTTTAAACCCCCTGAATCTAATTATATCAACCCTACTGATCTTGCTTCCACTTTGGTTGATATATTTCCTACAACCATTAAAAACCATTATAATTTTAAGGATGCTAGAATTTCCATGTATTTTTTGAAATATGATTTTCATATAGGAAAGTTTCCCAAGTATACTAAGTATTATTGAAGTCCCAAACTTTTTGAAAGTCCTAGTAGGCCAAACATGATTTTGCAAAAGAAGAGCATACCTCAATAGAGGTAGCCAATGGTATTTATACTAGACACTTGACTAAATAAGTATCAACAGGCCATTCCTAAAGGATATTGGTTGTATGCTAATGACCTTGCCAATTTATTTTATAATCCTAAGTACCCTATCCCTAATTACACTATAGATAATTTGGACTATAAAAGTAAAGGCCTAGGGCCATGGGAGTAAGGTATTCTTGAACCTCTTTCTGTTGAAAAACCTATATGACCCAAGGCCCCATATTTATACCTCCTAGAGGTGGCCTCATGCATTTTGAAAGTGATTCTTCTCTTTTGACTAATGAAGAAACTCCTGGCAGTGACATAACATCCCATTATAGTGCCTATGATGAGGTCCTTGATACTAACCTATTTGATTACAATTCCAT
Organism: Torreya grandis; assembly: GCA_037957365.1. Lineage (NCBI taxonomy): Eukaryota > Viridiplantae > Streptophyta > Pinopsida > Cupressales > Taxaceae > Torreya > Torreya grandis. The sequence goes on from JARHVA010001628.1 coordinate 2,800,201, forward strand.
TATGAATATCACAGCTCATTACCCACTTACCCTTTACCATCTAGACCTTATCAATCAGGACCAAAAAAATTATATTATACCTCTAAATGAAATTTAGAGTGAGGAATTTATTGTAGAGTATATGGGCCTTAGAGATGAATTTCCACATGGTGATCACAAATAAGGATTCAAATTATCATTACACCACATTACCTAATTTGGAGAGTATGCAAAATTACTTGATCATACAAAATATAAACCATCAATATCTTCAAGTGAAAAATTATTTAAGGCACTCGTTGGTCTAGGAAATAGTAAAGATAAAGACAATCCCTTGAGTGAAAACCTATTTTAGGTGCTCTTGGATGGGGAAGTTTTCTCACCTCCACATGAAGAAAAATGGTCATCAATTCCAAGATTTATATCCAATTATAATATTACTTTTGAACATCATAAATTTTTTGAGCATCTTTATCTTAACTTTCTTGAGAAATTTGTCAATTGGCCATTACCAAAATAAGCAAACTCAAATTCCTCTTATTATAATGAGATTTGGGACTTACAACCAACAAATGAAGTAGAGGATTAGTATCAAACATTACCTACCATTCTAGAAGACAGTTATACACTCCTTATAGAGAATACAACTGAGATAAACCTTGCAACCTATGAAGATCTTAAGATCATCTATCTAGGTGCATTCCTCACTGACAAAGAGTGTGATTATATTATCAATATTTTGATAGATTTTATTGATATATTCACATGGGATTATTCAAACATGCTAGGCCTAGATCCTACCTTGGTTGTGAATATAATTATAGTACATCTATATGCTAAGCTAATCCAAAAAAAATTGTAGAAAATGCACCTGTGCATTACCATATTAGTGAAAAAAAGAGTTAGAGAAATTTTTAGGAGCTGATGTCATAATACCATTGGACTATTTTGAATGGATATCAAATATAGTCCCAGTTATAAAAAATCCACAAGGCATATCCTTATGTAATAATTTTAGAGACATCAATAAAGCATGTCCTAAGGATGATTTCCCTCTACCAAACATCGACATGATTGTTGACTCAACTGTAGGATAAAATATGTTGTCCCTCATGGATGGATTCTTTGGGTACAACCAGATCAATATATCCCTAAAAGATCATCATAATATTGCATTCACCACACCATGGGGAATATTATGCTACTAAGTCATGCATTTTAGCTTGAATAATACTGGTGCCACTTATCAACATTCCATGAATGTCATTTTCCATGGCATGATGCATTATATAGTTGAGTATTATGTTGATGATATCTTATTAAAATTAATAACCCATTCTAGACATCTTGATGTTCTATAAAGAATCTTTGAGAGACTTCATGAATACAAGGTTCATCTTAATCCTAAGAAGTGCATCTTTGGCATTAATTTAGGAAAACTCATGGGATTTATTATATCATAGAGAGAGATTAAATTGGATCCCATTAAGGTCAAGGATATCATGGAAATGCCTCCACCTTCCAATCTGAAACAACTTTTTAGCTTGCAAGGTAAAATCCAATCTATTTGTAGGTTCATATCAAAGCTAGTAGAAAAGTGCCATCCTTTTACACACCTCTTGAAGAAAGGTGTCTTATTTTAGTGGGATATTGAATTTCAATAGGAATTTACAAAAATAAAGACATACTTGGCCAACCCACTCATATTTAGACTACCAACACCTAGCCAACCATTGCTTCTTTATATATAAAAAATAAAACATGCACTAAGGGCACTCTTAGCCTCGTCTGATGAACAAGGTAAAAACATTCAGTTTATTATCTAAGCCACAAAATCATAACATATGAGCATAATTATTCACCTATTAAAAAATCTTGTTTGGTAATGGTGTTCGCTTCCCAAAACTTACAAGATTATATGTTGAACAATAAGAATATTATCATTGCTAAGGTAGACCCTCTTAAATACTTATTATGTAAAGCCACTCTTACAAGATACATGGATAAATGGGTTATGATATCGAGTGAATTTGATGTTTATTACCAAAATTAGAAAGTTATTAAGGGGCAAGTCATCATAGATCAACTTGTTGAAGCTCCTATCATTGATACTCAACCACTCACATTTTATTCTTTATATGACTCTATCATGATGATAGAGGAAGTGTATCATGAATATGAACACTATAAATTATATTTTAATGGCTCATTCACATCCCATGGATCTAAAGCTGACATTTTATTGGCTACACCATAAGGTGACCTCATCCCCAAAACATTTCATATCAACTTCAATTTTACCAATAACATGGCCGAATATGAAGCCCTTATTGTAGGAATTTTACTTACAATACAATGGGATATCCAATAGTCAATGGTTTATGGGGACTCTCAATTAATCATTAATTAGTATACAAACCAATATTAGATTAGAGATGAAAATATTATACCCTACAAACACATTGTGGATAATCTTAAGTCACATTTTAGGTCATTACAATTTGAACATATACCACAGGTCAATGATTTATTAAACAATGCAATAGAAATAATTGGGTCCATGGTACAATCACAAGTAGTATTAAAGAGTATCGATTTCTCTTTCAGAACTTTCTACATCCTGCTCATGTATTACCAGATTCAAAGACAGCTTTTACTTTTGCTAGTTCCAATCTCCCAACTAAACCTCCATGGTACCAAGACATTTATAACTATTTTCATGACCAATTTATTCCTCATAACCTTTCCAAAAACTTCTATAAAATTTTACTTCATTGTCTATCCCATTCTACCCTTCTTGGAAACATGCTTTATTATATGGGTTATGATGTCACACTTTTCATTATTTATCTTTGGGAAAATCAACATTAGCTCTTAAAGAGGTCCATGAAGGAATGTGTGGGGCCCATACCATTGATGTATTCCTTTCCAATAAATTCCTAAGAATAGGATACTAATGGCCCAAGATGGAGACAAATGATTGTAAATACATCAATAAGTGTGTTGCCTTCCAACAACATGGTAATCTAATACATGCACCTTTATTCTTTGTACATATGATTAATACACCATGGCCATTTTATATGTGGGGTCTTGATCTCATTAGGAAAATAAATTGGACATCCTCTAATGGTCAAAAATACATTCTTACTAATACAAAGTAATTTACTAAGTGGATTGAGACCATTCCTCTCACTTACATAACCAAGTTTATCCATTACCATATCATTTATTATTATGGTATTCTTACTTGAATTATATCTAATTATGGTTCATTTGTGAACAAAGATTTTAAATCACTCTATACCCTATCCAAAATCAAACACATTAGATACACACCATACAACACATAAGGCAATGGTTAAGCTGAGGTGTCTAAAAAAACCATTGTCACAATCCTTAAGAATAATGTTAATGATCTTGACCATAATTAGAACCTATAAATATTTACCACCCTATGGGTCTATTTTACTATTCATCATTCCCCTATAGGAGCCACCCCATTTCCCTTGTGTTTGGCACAAATGATATTATCTCAGATGAGATCAAGCTACCCTCATTGAAAGTATCTTTGTAGCATATTTTTGATGATGATGACTATAGAATTTCTAAGTTGTAAGAGTTAAACATTCTTGATGGCAAGAGTTTAGTTACCTTGGACAATTTAAGATCATATCATAATAGGTTACATCACATATATAACAAAAAAAATTTCCCTTAGGATTTTGAAGTTGGTGACTTGGTCCTAAAAGAGAATCAAAATAATACTAATGTTGAATGCAACAATAAGGGTAAGTTTTAAACCAATTGGCTAGGCCCATATGTGGTTACATCAAACTATGGTTTAGGGGCATACCAATTAGGCACTCCAAAAGGTGAATAACTCCCATAAACAATGAACATTTTATATCTCAAGCATTTCTATGCTTGAAAACCTTTTGAACCATTGTCTATAATATCCCTTACTTGGGGACACCCTATGCCAAAATTGTTTATTTTCCATCATACTTGTAATCTAGACTATTGTAATATGGACCATTATAACCTAGACCATTCTAACCTAAACCATCATAACCTAGACCATCATAACTTGGACCATTATACCTTGGACTATTATAACCCTAGACCATTTTAATCTGGACCATTATAACTTGGACCATTATAACCTAGATTATTTCTATCCCACTATACCCAAATTGATTTTACTTTAAATATTCTAATTTTATGACCCTAACCAATTATAATACTAATTATGATTCACTGGTATTTTTTACACATTTAGGGACTATTCTATGAGCTAGTTTCACTTGATCAATATCTACAACTTCTTTTGCAGATAAGTGTACTGGGTTATGTCAGCACATGGTTTTTTCCTACGAGATGTTTCCTTAAGACTTATTTTACACTACACTATTATATTCTTATTTTGTTACTACTTGGTATTTATTGATGCCTTAATATGGTCATTGATACACTCATTATAGCTAGTTTAACTATCATTTAGAATCCTACCTATGAAAGTGTATCTTTTTGATTAAGTGGTTTATTGTACCTTAGTTCATATTGAATTTTCATTTCTTATCCCAAAAACACAAAAACATTACCAGTTCATGAATACATGTCATCTTATGGTTAGGTTTCATTTTTATTCTGATAATCCATTATGTTCTTGTATTGTGAGACCATCTAGTCCTAAAAATCTCACACTTTTGTGATCAATTCAAGTTCCTACGCTTTCAACATTTTGTGAAAAACCTAATACACACTCTCACCATTTTATGATTTAGACTGTTTAGTCTCTTTTAATTCTCAATTGACTTGAGACTCTTAAAAAATTCCAAAAACATTTATAAAATATCTATTAAATCTTGAAAATCACAAAATCATGAAAATTTGATTAGAATTTCCATGTGAGATATAAAGCCATCAAAATTTTTAGGACTAACCACCTTATTTCTTCCATTTATTTATAAAACACCTTGGTATTTTTCCTCCCATTTCTGGGAGAACTAAATTGGAATAAGGTTCAAACAAACTATGTAGGTAATACTTGGATACACATGATAACTAAAATTATCATGATTGTACCTTCTTTTATTTCTTGACCACTCCTTTTCCCTAAATATCCTAGGATTCCTAACTATTTCACAAGTAACTACTTATCTTTTAGTTTTCCCCATCCTTATTGGTCTTAGCCAACACTCTCATCATTTTACGAGTCACCATTATGTGAATTTATCATTTGAAATAGATGCATCACTTTACCCTTAGATTTTTTTATGCTCTTATCATTTTATGAGTGATTCTCATTTGAATGCTCTCATTTTTCTATGTGATTATTCATATTTTCCTCTACACGTCAATCATGTTTCTTTATCATCAATTTTATTCTATTGCATTATCTTGAGAGAACTACATTTGACCTGAAGCTCATGTTGGATCTTGCATCTATATAACTATGTAGGTAGCATCTATATGAAATTAGAAATGCATCATGTCTATAAATCAATCCTAACTTAGAGAAGATAAATCATACCATGCACTTCTAATTGGGGGCACATTTGTTAAGTGGGAACATGACCAATATGGGGATCTTCTAGACCCAATTAAGGAATCTCTTATCACAATACACTATGTTAGGGAGGGTTACAAAGCCTGTAGTAAATCACAATAATGTAATAAACCTAAGGTAGTCTTATGTTTTAATATCTCACTAAAATATTAACAAGTAAAGTAAATCTAATCTAGTGCTCACCAAAGCTTGTGGCACGATTTGATGGGTTAGTAAATAATAAAAACATGCATAAGATAATCTCAATTAAACTATGTATGATCAAGACCCTAATACATGGAATAAGAAGAGTAATATTATTCAAAGCTAATACTTATGCTACTTTTATCTACTAAAAAGAGGAGCAAAGTTAGAGAATACTTACCTGAATGATGAACCCATCAAGACTCAATCTCTCCCTTGGCAAGAGGGGCTTTGTAAGAGGTTATTGTGGTTTTTAAGGATCACTAAAAAAGGCCAAAATATCCAATACTTATCCAAAATACTATATTCTCCAAGTAAAAACCCTAAGCTAAGACTCCTCAAGTAGAATGGTGGAAGAGAAGATTGTAAAGAAGTGTAAGAGAATAATAACTCTTGATTTCATATAAAATAATGATAAAATGATCTTATATATATTTGTGTATTTGACCCTAAACCCTTCCAAAAATATTGGTCGATATGGTTGACCCAGTCGTGTTAGCATTATTTTGGATAATTATTCACTAGGTTATGAGCTAGGTTGACTAAGATCTAAACTAGTTCCTAAGTGAAAATCACCCAAAACTATATAGGGTCAACCTAGTATAGTCGATTGACATAAGGGGATTAAGGTGAGGAAAAGAAGGATTAAAAGTGGGAAAATACTAGAGGAATGTGCTTAAGTAATGGTTTTTAGGAGTTGGTTGTATTTTTAATATGTCACAATAAGGGACAATAATCCTATGAAGCACTAATAATCTACCCACCCCTTTCCCAGTACACTTATTAAGGTGTACACTCAAAGAGAATGAGTCTCGGTGTTTTATTTCAAGATTTAATGCATCAATATTTAATAAAAATTAAAAATATTGTGTATACATATGTCCCACTCAAATTTCATCACGTGTCACTAAGGTGAAATAGGGAATGGTGCTTTAAAAAATAACTTAAGAACACATAATGCTAATGCTAAAAAAATTACCATATTTTAAAGTATAAAATAACTGAAAGTAAATGATAGAAATGGAAATAACTAAAAAGTAAATGTGATGCATACCTTAACTTACCTTTATCATTAAATGGTTGTCTATTGTGTTATTAGTTTTGATTATATAGGGCACAGATAATGCTTTCAATAAACCTAAGAATACAAAACAAAAGAGAAAAAAATAGACAAATGTAGGAAAGCCAAGATAATTGGTGCTATGAGGATGGGATGTACTTGGGAATTTGGAAAGATAGGATGACAAGTGCTATGTTAGACTAAATGACCAAGTTAAAAGTAAGAGTAAATTGGGTAACCAAAAATCCAAGGCTACTAAATACTAAAAAACTCAAATAAGTAAACCTCAAGTAAGAAAGGCAAACTTACCAAGTCAAACCAAGGATAGATGTCAAAAAAGGATGGTAATCAAACATCGATGAAAAAATAGTAACAATCCTTACTTTAACAAAGATGGACAAGTGAAAAAAAAATGGTAAAACAACATTGATGAGTGAGCAATGACAATCCTTATCTCACTCAAAAATGGAAAAAGGTGCGTGAAAGGGAAAACAACATTGCTGAGTGAGAAGTAACAAGCCAACCTCACTCAACAATGGAAAAAGGTACAAAGTCAGGTGCCCATACAAAAAGGGTAGTACAATAAATACAAATGGTAAAAGTAAAGTAAAACAAGTCTAGGAATGTAATTCTATGGTGTAAACAAAGTAATCCATAGTTATTCAAACATGTTGTTTTTCTCTAAGGATATATATAACTAAAAAAAAGTAGTGATATCATGTTTTTAAGAGGTAAAGAAGAAAGTAATATAAAAGAAGAGTGGAAAATAGATTTGAAATCACAATTTTCCTATCAAGGGGGAAATGAAATGGGTGGAGGGGAGAATGAAGGAAAAACCAAGGTAGAAGAACTTTTTATCAAAGTCAAGACACTCAAATTAGGTTTGTCAAAACAAGAGGAATTTTGAACTTAAGGAATCTTAATAACTTCTCTTAGCCACACAAGTCTTAGTTCAATAAATGTAGTATATTTATCATCCTATGAAAGCTATATGCATGAAAATTAAAATAGACCTACCATCCCCAAATATGTTCCCCATTCTTCAAGACCCCTTATATGAAGATTGGGTACTTACACGAGAAAGTAGGTATCACCATAGAGTTTGTTGAATTATCCTATTCTAATCTATTGGACTACCACACCCCAATAGATCTTGGCTTTATATGAGGCCAGCTGTTCACTTTGATCTTCAATTAGAGATAGGAAATGTGGTTGTAATCACATCTTTTGGTGTGATGTTAACTTTTGAGATTTGTATGTTTCCTTTTGTATATCATTTCATTTTTAAATGATTTGAGTTTTAACTTTATTGATGTCTTTTTCTATTCCTCCTCCATATGGATTCAGAAAACTAAACATGGGTACTAAATATGACTTTCATTTGAATACTTGGGACTTTGTTGATAAGAGAGAGAACTTCAGAGAGCATGGGGTTTAAGAGTCTCATAGATCTAGGTGAAATAAAAGTGATATCTTGACTTTGAATTTATTTTATCCAAGATGGAGTGAAAGGAAAGGAAATCAAGAGGATTTACACATGAAAAAATCTGAATTACTTCAAATCACAAAAAATATGACAAAGGGAAAAAAGGGATACAATGATAGAAAATTATGATTCCTTATCATAAGAATAAATTATGTGGAGGAAAACATGCTAACATATATTATTGTGAAAATTCCATCTATCAAGAGAAGAAAAAGCTAAAGTTGAGAACAATAATAAAAAACACATTCTATAAAAAAAATGACAAGATGGTAATTTTATGAGGAAAACTAAGTCCTATCCATGGTCTTACACTATAACTCATAAAAGAGAAACCCATGAGGGTGAAAAAAAGAATGTAAAAAAAATGGGATAATAAATATGGTATTTTGTGAGGAAGGCTAGGTCCTATCCATGGGCTTACAATGTAACTCATAAAAGATAAATCCAAGGGATGCCAAAAAGTGTGTAAAAAGAGTATAAAAATAAAGAAGACTATGGTACATCATGAGGAAAACCAGGTCCTATCTATGGTTTTATAATTCAACTCATCAGATAAAGGGGAAACCAAAAGACCAAACAAGAAGGACTAAATGTTTATGAAAAGTGATAAATGTTGTAAAGGGAGAGACCTATGTAAGTAACCTACAAAAAGTGTTAGATAAATGTGGATAGAAAGTATGAAAAGAAGGAAATGATTATATGCTAATGACTATATCAAGGATGAGCATGTGAGAGATAAGCCTATGTGTCTCAAAAATTTTCTTGGAGTTGAATTAGTTTGGTATCATGTGATGGAGAATAAAAGAGGGCATCACAAGATTCCCCAAATTTTAAGTGGATGTAGGGATGGGCATCGCAAGATGCCCTAAAGTTTGAAATGATATGTGGGTGGGCATCGTAAGATGCCACCAAGGCTATAAAAATGTGTGGATGGGAATTTAAAGATGCCCCACAAGATAACAAGAGGAAGAAAAGATAGAAAAAGATGAGAATTAAAGAGAACACCATATAGTGTCTAAATGGATTTAAGTTTTCCAAGAATATTCTGATAAGGGACATGGTGTTTGAAGAAAATGCTAAGAAAAAAAACAAAGAATTGGGTTAGTAAATAGAGAAATAAGAAAAAGGTATAGAGTTGACTAGGTCAACCTAATAGAGAAAATAGGGTCTAAAAACTACATAGAGTTGACCTAGTATATAAAATAGGGGTTGGAAACTATACATAGTCAACAGGGTTGACCTAATACAATAATCAAGGGAAAATAGATAGTCTATAAGAGACTATGTTGAAAAGAATGACTATGTACTAAAACAAGAATAAGTTTTAAAGTACTTTAGTAAATCAAGAAATGAAAGGAAATACACAATCAATTGGGTTAATGACCTTGATCCAATTGAGGTACACAACACAAAACCTTGCCCCAATGCTAGTTAATGCAAGTTTTTGTAATACAACATAAAATTAAGTTAATAGTAATTAGTCAACTTGGAAAGTAAAATCTAACTAAGTGGTCAACCTAAATGTTTTTAAATTATTATAGTATAATTTTAAATGTGATAAGAAGTTGGCTGTAAGAAAGGAACTACAAAGCAATCTAAGGATGGTTTCAAGACATTTAGGTTGAAAGGGATCTATATTGGCAATGGTAAAAGCTTAGTATTGGGGCCTACCCCATCAATTCACACACCATAGTGATAAGGCTTTTATGTTCTTAGACAAAATATGCCATTAACCACATTTTTATACTTGGCTAGAGAACCAAGTCAGCTTCCCCCTTGGTGATAAAATCCAAGTAGGTAAGCCTTGGGTAGACAATTATTAAAATGTTTTTTGAGATTTTGTGATTTAGTAGTGTGTGCATAAAATATAAAATATTACAACTAAATGGTATATTAGAAACCACCTAATTATACTATGTGATCTATTCTAAGCATGCAAGCAACAAAAAATGAAAGTGTGAGCTAATTACTAGCATATAAGGATTAATTCCAACTTTGAAACAACATATAGTGTCAATTCAATCAATAGTGCATGCAGAGAATATAGAAATGGGTTGATAATATCACCTTTGTACTATGGAATCAAGGTTTTGAAAATGAACTACATCGATAGAGTCGACCTATCTTTCTAGATAGAACATAAAATACAAAACTACGTCGACAGGGTTGACCTAGTTAACTGTATAGGGGTAGTTTTAAAGATTACAAACTATGAAAAATAAAACTATAAAAAATGATATAAATGATAAATAAGGATAAAAATTAACCTTGGTGTGTTAGAGGATGTAAATAAATATGAGATTGATATTGAAGAACCTTGATTTGTACTTGTAAATTCTACTATGTCAACTAGGTTGACCTAGCTTTGTAAATCCTATTATTGAAAACCTAAAAATGTACAAGGTCAACTGGGTTGACCTAGTATGTTTAACTAAAATGTACAGGGTTAACCTAGTAGCCCAAATCTAGTAAAAATCCTACATAGATAAAACATAATCGTATTGATACGACTGTATGTTAAACCTGCATATAGAAGTCAAAATTATGTCGATATAATTGACCTAGTATCACAAATATATAATGATTAAACTAATAAAATAAATTAAAAATAAGTGAAACAAAAACCTAAAAGGGTTAGGTTAACATAAATTTCATCATAATGTATGCAATTAGAAATACATCATGTCTATAAATCAATCCTAACTCAAAGAAGATAGATCATACCATACACTTCTGATTGGGAACACATTTGTTAAGTGGGAACATGACCAGTATGGGGATTTTTTGGACCTAATTAAGGGATCTCTTATCATCATAGAATATGATAGGGAGGGTTACAAAGCCTTTATTCAATCATAATCATGCAATAACCCTAAGGGAGTCATGCTTTTTGATATCTCACTAAACTAATAAGAAGTAAAGCAAATCTAATTTAGTGTTCACCAAAGATTATGGCACAATATGAGGGGTTAGTAAACAATAAAAACATGCATAAGAGAATATCAATTAATCTATGTATGATCAAGACCCTAATACATGGAATAAGAAGAGTAATATTATTCAAAGCCAATACTTATGCTACTTCTATCTACTACGAGAGGAGCAAAGTTAGAGAATAATTACATAAATGATGAACCTATCGAGACTTAATCTCTCCCTTGGATAAAGGAGATTTTTAAGAGGTTGTTTTTGTTTGTAAGTATCACTAAGAAAGGCCAAATCATGCAATACTTATCCACAAGATTATATTATCCAAGTAGAAATCCTAAGCTAAGACTCCTCAAGTACAATGGTGGAAGAATAGATCGTAAAGAAGCACAAGTGAAAATAACTCTTGATTGCATATAAAATATGATGAAATGTTCTTGTAAATATAGGATAATTTGAACTTAAAACCTTGGATGATAGGGTTGACCTAGTTGACTTAGCACAATTTTAGACAATTATTCACTAGGTCAGCCAAGAGCCAAACTAGTTCGTAAGTGAAAATCACCCAAAACTATACAGTGTCAACCCAATCAACCTAGTAAAAATAACTAACAAAAGGGGATTAAAGTGAGGAAAATAAGGATGGAAAGTGGGAAAAGATTGGAAGAGTGTGAAAAGGAGTAATAGCTTAGAGAATGGTTTTTAGGATATGGTTAGATTGGTAATATGTGGCAATAAGGGGCAACAATCCTATGAAGCACTACTAGTCTACCCACCCCTTTTCTGGTGCACCCTTTAAGGAGTGTACTTGGAGAGATTGAGACTTGATGGGTTCTTGAAATATGTAAAACATAAATATTTAATAAAAGTTAAAAATATTATGTGTATACAAAATCCACTTACCTCGTACATTTGGAGTCAACTTAGCTTCCCCTTCTTTTTATTTTATTCCTTCCATTTTGTTTATTTTGTGTCATTATTTACCTATCACCTAGGGTAAACCTTATACCCATTCTCTTTGTGTTATTATACTGGTGTCATTAATACCTAGCTTAGGGGTCAGCCTGTCATGAGAATAACACCTCTATTACACATATATGAACATTTTGTTGTCTATTTATACTAACATTATTATTAACCATTATTTTTTATTGTTGTTAAATTTATCTTTGTAAACATGAATATTGATTTATTCATTTCTTATCTTACTATTTTGTGTTTTTATATGTTTTTATTATTAGGTTGTTCAGTTTTTTTAGTGTTGTGTTTGAATACTTTTTTAAACCTTTTGAGTTTAGCCTTAACTTGGGATTAGATTGTTTACGTTTGTATTTGAATTATTTTTATAACTTGTTTATGTTTTAGTACATTATTGTTCCTACTTAAGTCTTGATGATTCATATATTGATTTTAAGTTAGGTTACATTTTGTATTTGACATTTATTTTTATCTTTTTATTTTTTTTATTTTTTTATTCAAACATAAATGCTTTCAACTTTGGTTTTGGTATTTTTTTATCATTATTCTTAGTTTTAAATATTCACCTTTGAACTGGTCCATTCAAAATCAAAATATAATGTTATTATAGATTATTCATACTTATGATGCATAATTTAAGTTGAAAAAATAACACCTTAAAACTTTCAGTCCAAAAGTTAATGTGGTGCTGAACAACATCTATGAAAGCACTATCCTACATATCCAATACCAAAATAGGATATCATAAACAAAATTAAACATTGGTCCATATTTATTCTATTTTTCATTTCTCATTCTATTTTCTACTTGCTTCTAGGAGAACTACATTGGCCTAAGGTCTATCTGGACTATGTAGACAACACTTAGATACATGACATATCTATGGTTAGCTTGGCCGTCCTTATTTCATTCTTATTCATGTCCATATTATTCCAATCCAATATCATCATTCCTCAATCCTTATTCTATCCTTGTATGCCTGGTATTTCTTGTCTTTCATATCTTTGTGCATCCTTGTCATCTTGGGTGTTTATGAATTCTTTAGTTTTTGAAAAATCATTAGGCCATCACACCTACATTTGTGCCTACTCATTTTTATCCTTGAGATATGATTTCCAAGTTCCCTACTAGGGCATAATATTTAAAACAATCACCAATCTAATCAACCCTACTGGGTAAAAACAATTATCAGTGGTCAAAATCAACCTTCCTAGAGTAAAATCAATTTATCAATCAATCAAATCTTCTCTATTGTGGTACATTATTAATTCATTGACCTCATTTTATAGATAAATGCTCTTATTTTTTTAAATTCTAATTCCAAGCTCTACAAGGTTTACCCTCATTTTGGCAAATCAAAGTATGCAACTTGTTTTGGGATTGATCATTTCCTAAGCCCACAACTTTTGACCTATTTTGGGTATGTCAAAGTGTGCCATTTCTAATTTGGGATGTATTCTTACACTTTCCCTCACTAGGGGGTCCATTTTATTTTATTCTATTTGATCATTGGGAATCAATGTATACAATCATTAGCTCATATGGATTTAATATCATCCATGGTTAATTTCACTCTTTCTCTCTTTCTCAAGAGTCCATCCCTCTCTTTCATCCCCACATGCCCTCTCAAGGGGGAATCATGGGTTGCTAATTATTTATTTAATAATTACCTTCCAACTTCTTATTAATGACTTTTTAATTATTTTAAAATCCATTATTTTGACCAAATGTCTCACCATGCCTTCTCAAATAGGTGAAAAATGTAGACATCTAATTATTATCACTATTTTTCTAAAATTTCAAATCTGAATGACATTCTAAAACAATACACAATCTAGACCAAAACCATTGAAATTATTTAATTCATTAGAAAACATCACATACATGTGTCAATTCATGTTTATATTTTCCTAATTAAGATAATACCATGTACACAATCATCACCTTACTCTAATTCAACTCTAGTCAAATTGTGACCAAGTAAATTGACAATTTTGACCATTTGAATTAAACGTAGGACCAATTTACAATAATTGTGAAATACTAAGTAAAACTATTTTAGTGAATTTATTGCTTATAATTGGAAAGAGGGAATAGAAAAAACTAAGTATGGGTACATCTAAAAAACTTGGTTGATAGTATGCATGTTGAAATCAAAATATTATGAATATCTCCTCTTTGGCTCGGAAGGATGACTTGTAGATAAGAAAATACTAAAGCAAACTTGTTTGTTAGATAGATGGTTAAGTGGATTGTCTAGTGAGAGCTAGATCCCAGAAGTGGGATATTTCTTAGGGGCTATCAAATTACATGTTTTAAAAAATTAAGTTTGTAAAATATAAATGAAAGTACTTTCATTAATAATCCAAAGGTACTAAAATTGAACATAAGAATACTTGATAAGACATATGCTATACATGATTAAATTAGTGATATAATAATTAATACTAGTGCTACAGAGTTGGGGTCTGCTTCATAAAATCAAAAAGTGGTCTATGAACAAGCATGAACATATAGAATTAGGTTTGATTAAGTGTAGGTTGGTGAAAACAAATTGCTAGTTTTCACTACCATAGTGAATATTGATGATTGGGTTGACTGTCGATGGTTAAGGTGGCCATCGATAGTCAAGGTGACCATCAGTGGTTAGAGACCATTGAAAGTTGAGTTAACCATCGATGGTTACTATGTAAATATCTATGTTGATAAAAAGTCTAATTGATGAGATCTAAAAGATGTATTTAGATAGATGGGTAAGGCTTGGGTTAATTGTGAAATATGAATGAAGTAAATGAATACTAGGAAATAAGTACTTGTCTTACCAAAGTTGATTTAGTGGATAGTTGAGGCATTTAACTTATTGGTAGAATATAGCTTAATTTTAATAAAGTAATAGTACCTAAAAATATGGTAGAGAGGCAATAACAAACTGACTCTCTAATATGATTGTTGGATTATTGGATTATTGATAGTGATTAACCTATAAGAAATAAAATCTTGGATGCACAAAAGCTCTTGATAATAATTATAGATGGATTTCACCTTCCAATTCCTCTCTTCTTATAAGCACAAGCAAGAGGTAAAAGTGAAGGTTCAACTAGGCTATATAATTATAAATCATCTATGTAATCACTCACAACAGGATTTAGATAGCTTATATTTAGAAAATCAAAGTGGATAGTTTTCATGCTTTTGGTTAAAGAGGTGGACTATGACCATCGATGACCAGGGTGACCATTGATGATCATCTTAACCATTAGTGGTTGAGGGTAAAGGGTAAAATATTAGGTTAAGTTAGCTTAGCCAAACCGACTGTAGGTAAGTTTGATTAAGGGTTAGATGGTTAGGTTGGTCTCAAAAGGGTCCCAAGGTGGTCAAGTGGGACTTTGACACTCAGAGTCATAGTGTATAAAATTTTGGTGGCTACATTTTGCCCCTTTTTATTATGCAACTTGAATCAACAAGCTATAAAACAAAAATAGATTACTAGGTTAAAGGTCTAATGATTACCCTAAGTATCGGAGGAGGTGTTCCCACTCAAACCAAGAGGTGATGAGGTAAAGCATAATTAGGTGTGGGTTTGACAAAGTAGATGATGTTAATGATGAGGGTAGACATCATGATGGTAGATGAGAGGTTGGACACTAAAGCATATATAAGTGAATAAAGTTTGATAAAAGGTGTGATAACCAAGATATTGCAAAGACAAGGTTACCATGGTTGATAATAAAAAATGATGATGTTAAGGGATAAGTGACTAATGTACCATGTGATTGCATTTAGGCATCATGGTTGGGTACACCTTTTAGTCTCCTAGACCAGGTCAAATCTAGTTTAGGTTAGATATTTTTCTATTTTTCATGCATTTTAGGGTGGTTTTTTATGTGATAAGGCTTAGGCATTCTATCCAAAAAATGCCCCTAATGACTGTCGATGATCAAGTCTGACCATCAATGGTCGATACCCTAAAAAAAATGGGTGGCTGACCATCAGTGGTCACCATGACCATAGATGATTGATGAGGGGAGGCAAGTTATTTTTTTTCTAATGTTAAAAAAGTTAAGGCAAGTGAAAAGTCTACATGTTAGGTGTGGGTCGAGGGGTATAGGTCTAGAGAGCAGACCTAGTGGGTATTAAGTAGATAGGTAAGTTAGGTAAGGAAATAGGTTAGTTGATATAGGTAAGTTAGGTAAGGAAATATATCAGTTGATATAGGGTAGATGATATAAGTAAAGGTGACTAAGTCATGCTTTTTAATTGGTGTAGGCTAGGGAACAAATATAGATGCATGATCATGTGTCATGTATCTTTGCTGAGGTCCAGCAAGGGATGACCCTAGTTGACTAGGCCCACATAGAAGAGGTGGGTTAAGAGTGATCAAGAACTATCAACACATGTCTCAAGATATGTCCATGGTTATAACACTAATTGAGAGATGGTATCCCACTATGAACACCTTCATACTACCAATTGGGGAGATGACTATTCTACCTAAGGATGTTCATAAGATCACTCGACTTTAATTTCATAGTGATCCGATATACCACATAAAGTGAAAGGAGTGGGATGATCACATCAAGCTATTATATAGAGATGAGAGTGATCAAGTCATATGGTATACTAGGGGATTCAGGTATACAACATTATGTCAGAGGACTCTAGCTGAGAGGAGACTCATGACTATGTTCATGATTATTGTGTCATGTTTTGGGCTTCTTGACTCAAGCAAAGAGAGATTTCCTTATTTTATACTAGGGGTTCTTATCAAGATATTTCTAGGTTAGATGGTATTTAGTTAGGTAAAATTTTACTTATACAAATATATAGGGAATTATGGGGGTTTAGGGCCTATAAGAGATATGGCATCAATATTGACTTGGTTCTGCATTGTTGGGCTTATAATCATATTTGGGTGCTAAGGCCAGTTGGATTATGATAGGTAGGGTATACACATATAGAGTTCCCCATCAAGTTCATGTGATGGAAGGGTGATTTTGTTGTATTAGGTGCAGGAGGTGGTGTTCATTATGTGAAGTGGTTTAGGGGTGCACTAGTTGCACTAGTGATAACAGATATCACATAGAAGCCATACATCTAGTTCTTCATATGTCCAGGGTATAAGAGGTAGACACTCTCCCCTTAGAGCTATAGATGCATACTCAATAGGTGAGATGTAGAGGTGGAGTTGATTCCATTCAATAGGGTATGCTAATATTTTGACTTGGTAAAGGGGATTATAGGTGTATTCCCAAGGTATAGGAGAGAAGATTTTAAGATTTTACTATCAGATCCACATCTAGTTCCTACTATGTTAGAGTTTAAGGAGTTTCCCACTAGGTTATAGATAGATGATGTTGAGTTTATAGATAGGTACATGACATGGTACCAACACATATATGTAGTTGTAGATATTGGTAGAGATAATAGGGGTGTGAGGTCGATGGT
Source organism: Torreya grandis (assembly GCA_037957365.1). NCBI lineage: Eukaryota > Viridiplantae > Streptophyta > Pinopsida > Cupressales > Taxaceae > Torreya > Torreya grandis. The sequence continues at coordinate 2,817,832 of JARHVA010001628.1, forward strand.
TATAGATCTGGTTGGTCATGATGGATAGGTAAGAATGATTTTAGCTACTACATAGGGATAGGTATATGTACTTTAGGGATAGGTGGCCATGTTTTGAGGCTATATTGTCACATTATAGTGTCAAGTTGCAACCTTATAGGGTTAACTTTCTACTATCACAGGTGAAAGGGATCATGTCAAGACTTCCCTAGGCTTGGTGACTCAAGGGAGGGGTTCTCTGAGGTAGAGAGGAGGAATAGTAGTAGGATAGGTAACACCACCCAAATTTAACCTTAAATCATGATACATAGCTATAGTGGAGGAGCTAAAATACTATGAGGATATTATTCTAGCACAATGTCTAAATGAGCTCTGATGGGGTGAGTATAGGGTAGACTTAGTAGGTGGGGTAGTTTTGGTGACCCTAGGTTAGTGGACAAGATCTATATCTAGATAGATAGGGACTAGTGGTGGATTGATAAGTATAGTAGGTGGGCATGAACTAGGATCTAATAGTATTTTAGGAGGTAGTGGTGCCCTGGGGCATAGATATAACTAGATATGACATTTTGTATATCATTTTGATTCTAGCCTATGAGCTGATGTGGTGAGATGTACATTTTTGAGAGAGAGTTTGTCTATCTATATGTACACATTGTTGTGGTTATTTTAATTATGAGTTGATATATATGATCATTTATTTATGCTCATATTCACTATTTATGGCTTATGGTTTGATGTTGATGTTTATATGTTGTTGGTGTTTATTACTTATGTTATGGTCGACCTGCTAGATACTGACATTGATTTGTTAGGCATGAGATGGCATTAATATTATGGTTATACTTATGATATGATAAATCTTAATATGTATACACTACATTTGTAGATTTTTAGACATGTGGTCGAAAATGGTTGATTGTTTAAATGTACATGAATGTTATGGTGTCATGGTTATGCTTATATTATGGCTATACTTATGGGTAATGGTTATGTTTGGTTGTTAGTTTGGAGAATACGACACCTAGGGTAGCTTAATTAACAACACTAGATGGATGAATTAAATAATTTAATAAAGAGATAAACATCATAATGAAAATATCAACTAGTCATGATAGAATAAGAATAAGGCATGATTCTTCTCCGTTGATAAGGACTAAAACAAAATCAAATTTAGATCGGCTTAATGAACACAAGCCTTTTGAATGCTTTGAATTAGCATTATTTTGTTGGTTAAAAGGCATCTCAACCACATTATGTCAAGTAAGCTCAAGAATCCCTTGCATATAGTGTGAAGGGGAGATGGGTGAAAATGGAACCTTGCTGTGAGACTATCATGTTGCTTATGTAGGTGTCCAAAGAACTAAGACAAACAAGTCTATGTCATGTAAATTATATAATGATCAATGAAGGAAGTCTACCTATGAAAAATGATTATGGATTACACCTTATTATTATATTTGAGAGCTAACTTTGGATTTCAAAAGTTTGCTTTTGCCATGATTTTTATAATGGGTTTTTTGTTGATTATTGTATATAGGAAGCTAATCGATATGAGAAGATTCTAATAAATTATTGTGTTTTTGACAAAATGATTCACTCAAATATCCTTCAAGGGAGTGGTCCAAATTTATTTATTTTGGTTAATGATTTTTGATAGTTATCCTTTAAGGGATCATTTCACCTTATGTTTTGGTAATTTCAAATAAAAGTTTAACAATTGTCTTTCAAGGGAGCAGTTTGTGAGTGCTAAGAATGACCCATGATTGATAGCAATAGGAACCATGTTATTTTTCTTTGATTTTACTTAACATATAATTGATTAGATTGGTTTATTGGTTCACCTTTATGAAGGAAAAACTAAAATCATAATAAGTTTGATTAGGTGTGAAGAGGTTTAGGGGACAACGATCATGGGAATCCATCTTATGAAGGTGTAAAAAGTACCATGAGAACCATGCCATGAGTAGATCCATGATACCCATTATTTAAGATAAGGATATACTAGTGACATCTAATCACATTATTCAATTTAATTAATTACCCCTAAAATAGGGAGATAGAATGTGGGTGGATAACAAGGGATGAGCTTAAGTTAGACAAAACGTGATTGCAATCCTTCTCAATAAAAGAAAAAATGTAGATGCAAAGTATTGAGGGGATTAAGTTCTAGGTGGCCTTTGAAAGAAGACAACTAGTAAGATCTTGATCCATACTTATGGGTTATGATATAATTTCTAAGATAATTGAAAGCAAACTTGCCTTGCTTACTTTTCTCTATATTAGTGACATGTTGGTTTTCCTTTAGGAAGAGATATCTAATATTGAATTCTTTCACTTTAAGGTGTTTGTTATAGGCACTCTTAACACATTATTGATAGACATGAATATGGGTAAGGGCTACTAAATTATTCTCATCAAGTAGCTTGAGTTGGGCTAAATGATGCTGACGATAATCATCCTCTGAAATAAGCTCTTACAAAGATATGCGAAGAGAGGGGATTTGAACTTCAAGAGGAAAGATGACCTTTGCTACAAACATAATGGAAAATGGGGTGGCACTCATGGGGTTATGACACTAGTATGATATGCCCACAAGGAAAATGGAATGTGCAGATGCCAATCTCAACCCAATACATTGACCATTTTAGTTAGCATGTTATTAAGAGTTTTGTTATTGGCTTTTACCTATCCATTTTCCTTAGGGTGATAGGGCAAAAAGATTATTAACTTAATGAAAAATTCATCACATAAACTTTTAACTTACTTGTTCTGAAAGGATTTACCATTATTGGTGATAATATTATGATGAACACCAAAGCGGTAGATGATATGATGGTTGATAAAGTTGACAATATTTTTCACTTTGGTTAAGCCTAAAAGAATAACCTCTACCCACTTGGTAAAATACTCAGAAATGGATATGATAGAGTGGTGTTTCTATGAGGAATGGGGTTTAATTTCAGTAATGAGGTCTAGACCCATTCTGAGAAGGGCCAAAAATTGGTGGAAAATCGAAGGCTATGGCTAGGTGCATGATGCAAGTTGGCATATTATCAAAATTTAACACACTTTTTTTCTTAATCACAATAGTCTTGGTTAAGGGTAAGCCAATAATAGCCAATAAAAAGGATGCGATTATATACAACAAGGCCACTAAAGTGATCACCATAGATTTCATCATGCATTTACTTGATATCATGGGAGACTTCTTGATTATGTAGGTAATGGAAGAGGATAGTGTCAAAGCTATGATTATAAATAATCCCTCCTATAATGGTATAGTGATAGGTACTCTAGATAAATGCTCTTTGATCATTCCTAAAGAGGCCATAAGGAACTATACCAAGGTTAAAATAGTCAAAGGTTTGCTAAAACCAAAGGTTAGGTTAGGTCTCCTCCACATTGAAAATGGTGGGAAAATCTAGTTTAATATAGGAATTTTGGGTAAGTATATGGATGATGATAAATAACTTAGAGTATAAGGGTGAAGATGAGATCTGAGAGGCAAGGGAAGCCATGGTGTTAGTGCACTTATTGGTAGATTGTGAGTTTGATTGGATGTGATAGTGTTTGAATGATACAAGGAGTTCATCAACTAGTTGCTTGTACTATTACAAGACATCATTATTACATTGATAAGAGTCATTGATTTGATTGACCACAAGTTGAGAGTCACCAAATATGTTGATCATTTTGAATCTTGGGTTTAAGGCAATTTGAAGGCCTATCACTAGGTCTTCATATTCATATATGTTGTTGGTCCATTCAAAATCAAGCTTGAAAGATAAAGGGAGAGGTTTACCATTAAATGGGATAAGGATGATACCTACTCCCCCACCACATTAACACTTTGATCCATCGAATAACATGGTGACTTGATAGGTGAAATATGCTTGAGAGAGGGATGTGATAGACTCATCAAGGAACTCAAGAAAAGGAGGTTGGTTGTTTGTTAAAGGTTCTTCATCCAATTGGTTAGTAATGAATTTCCATTTAATTTAATTTTAATGAAGTAACTCAAGGTCAAACTCTGATAAGATCATTATCCACTTGGCCATATGCTAGTTTTGGTATGGCTTAGAGTGCATATACTTGAGTGGGTCAGTGTTAGTTATGATGTAGATTTTATGGTTAAGAAGGTAATGATGAGGTTTGGTAGCCACAAAGACTAAAGCTAAGAAAAAATTATTAGTATGGGTATACCGAGTCTCATACTCCATGAGTGTGTGGCTAAAGTAGTATATGGATCACTCTTTATGTTGTTTATCTCGGTGATCTAGTATTTCCCCTAGGGAATGGTCAGTGGTAGAGATATATAGGTAAAACATTTGGTCTTCCTTGGGAGGGGTGAGGATAAGTGGAGATAAGAGGTAGTTTTTGAAAGAATCAAAAGTCTTTTGATAGTCTCTATTTCATTTGAAAGAGACATCCTTCTTAAGAAGGTGGTGGAAGGGTTGGTATTGGTCCAAAAATTGGGAAATAAAATGATGAATGGATTGTATCTTTCCCTGTAATGTTATGGAGTTGCTTAAGGTTGATGGGAGGAAGCATGTCAAGGATGGCTTTGATCTTAGTGGGATTGACCTTTATTCTATGAAGAGAGACAATAAATCCAAGAAACTTTCCTAATAAGACCCCAAAAATGCACTTCTTGGGGTTAAGGTAGACATGGTAATGGATAAGTCACTCAAAGATGATCTTAAGAATGGCTAAGTGATCTTTTTAGAGTTTAGATTTTTTGATAAGGTCATCCACGTAGTCTTATACAATCTTATGGATAAGGTCATGGAAGATATAAGTCATGGCATGTTGGTAGGTTGCACTAGTTTTCTTCAACTTGAAAGGCATGGCTCTATAGCAAAAGGTTCCCCAAAATGTGGTAAAGATGATCTTGTGCTGATCTTCAAGTGTAATTAGGATCTGATTATAACCCAAGAACCTATCCATGAGAGATAACATCTCATTATTGGTTGTAATATTAACAAGATAATTGATGCTAGGTAGAGGAAAGTTATCTTTGGGGCAAACAAGGTTGAGGTCATGAAAGTCCAAACAAATTCATAGTCCCCTTATGGCTTTGGTGACAAGTATAAAATTTGAGACCCATTGGGGGTAGTCAATGGCTTGAATAAAGTTGATAAATAGAAGACACTAAAGCTCTTCTTTTATGAGAAGGGCTATGTGGGGATACATGCATCAGAGCTTTTATTTGACAAGTTTGGCATCATGATGAGTGACTATGTTATGGGTAGCAATGGTGGGGTCAATTTTAGGCATATCAATATAAGACCAAGCAAAGGATATGCTATGGTCTTGGAGGAAAGAGGGGAAGTCTTGAAGTTCCTCAGCATTCAATGATTGGCCAATTTTGACAATGTGGGGATTATCCAGAGTACCTAAGTTGATATCCATGGTGGATTCATTCAACATGGTCAAAGATTTAGAAGGAAGGGATTTATGGATTGAATAATGTGGGGCACTAAGATAGGTGAGAATAGAATCATCATCTAAGCACTGGATAGTGTTAATGGTAAGGGAGTCTTCTCCTATCATCTTAGGATGAGTCAAAGGGATGGTTAAGGTCTCCCTTTCCTTCTGATAAGTCAAGGGTCTGAGGCTGATCATGTTGATGACAAAAATTTAGGTGGATGATGTCATCATCCTCACACACAAGTGGAGGTGAAGTTAGTGAGGAAGGGTTATCTTCAACAATGGTAGTGGTAGGTTATTTGGATTTCTTCTTATTAGATAAGATGAAACAAATTTTATACTTCTTGTGTAGCTTCCTAGTTTTTATGGTGACCAATTCATGTAGGCCATGCTCATACCACCCCAAACTGAAGCCTTTCCAAGCACATCGATGAAGGTGTATGTTGGTAAAGTCTAATTTATCCAAGTAAGAGAAATTGGTGGTGAATAGTTGAGGTAGATGAGAGGTGATAAAAGCACTGAGGGGTTTGTCAAGTCCCCCATAGACAAAATGAGTCTAATAATGGGGAGGTCTAAAGGGAATGATAGTTCTTATATTGGGGTCATATCTTGGTTGGTTGGTAAGTTTTTCATACTCATGGGGAGTAAAAAAAGCATCAAGTGCTAAAATGTGATAGTCCCCTAGTGAAAGGTGATAGAACATGGATTTTAAAGGGTCTAAGGTGGGGATTTTTTGTGAAGGTATAGAAGAACTAATTGATGCCTCATCAGTGGGAGAAGATGTGATATCTACTTTGGTGGTTAAAGGTTGAGTTTTAGTTGTTTAGGGTATGTTGGATGGGGGTATGGGGACATCATTAGGGCAATAAGTCATGTTACATGTTGAGAAAGGACTTGGGTTAGCTTGGATGGTGATGACTTGGCCCTCATGCTCAAACTTAATGCAATAGTAGAGGGTAGAGGGAACACAACCCATAAAGTGAATCCAAAGTCATCCCAATAAGATTTTGTATTGAAATTAACCTTCTATAACATATAAAATTTTAGGGAGTGTGTGGGGTCCTACAAGGATATGAAAGATGACAGTTCCAAAGGTAGTGGCCATGGTATCTTTAAAGGATCAAAGGATGGTTAAGGATTTGATCATGGAATTATTTAACAAGTTGAGTTGGTTTTAGGCATGGGAGGAGATGATATTAATAATAACTCCCCCATTGATCATGACCCATTTTATGCAAGTTTGGTTGATGTAGGTAGTAATAAAGATAAGAGTATCTAGGTCCTTCAGATGAATAGAGGGTATTTTTGATTATTTGAAGGTAATAAGGTTAGAAATTTGAAGGGAATCGACAAAGGTGGCTAGAGGTTGGGGGTCCTTGGGTTGGACCTCAATGGATTGCAAAGCCTCTATTAGTGATTTATGGTGATGGGGAGAGATAGATATTAACTCATATAATCTCATATTCTTTAGGGTATGATGAAGTTATTTGAGGGGTTAGATTAGGAGGCACTTAAGATAAAAACCTTGGTTTTGGTCAGATATGGAGATAGTTGGGTATAGGTTGGTTAGGAGTTTGAGGAGGGATATGTCTAAGGAATGGACACCTTCAGCTTCCCTTATCCTTATACTATGCTCTTGTGACCACGTTGATAGTATGGATAGAAGGAGAGTTTAAGCTAGATGATTGGTCATATTCATCTTCACCCTGAGATGAGAGTGAAGGAGTAGGTGAGTGTTGGGTAGGTATGGTTGGTGGTTGGATTGGTATGGGGCTTATAAGAGGTTCATCTGTTAACAAATCATCCTCATTGTAAAGATGATGGATGATGGTTTGGAGAGATTTTAATTTCTTTGTATCATGTTTAGGTGTCTTATGATAAGAACACATGTGGTGGTCATTGTACCAGATAGGTTTAGAAGCTAGAAGGTCAAAGGGTCTGATGGGAGGTTGGGCTAAACAAGAGGTTTGTAATAACCTATAGAAAATGGCTGAATATGATTCATCCAAAGATGGTAAAATTTTAGTGGTCTTTACTTTGGTGGCTCAAGTATGAGTTTTTTTGGAGCTAGGTTTGGTGGTAGGTGATTTAGGTAGGGTGGTACACTTGGTTAATGGATTTAGTTTGAGCAAGGAGGTTGATAAACTAGAGGTGGAAGATGGTAAGGTTGGAATCTTAAGTATTGTTGGTGTGGTGAAAAGAGGTGCATCATAGAGTAATTATGAAGGTGTAACCAAAAGAGGTGGTGGGGTTTTGGTAGAGGTAATTTGCTTCTTGATAAAGGTAGAGGGATGAGGACCTAAAATAGAGGGCAAGGTTAAGGGAATAAAAATTCAAGCCTTCTAGTCCTTATGTGGTTTTTACTCTTTGGTTGCTTTGGTTTGGAATTTAGTTGGTGGGTTCAAAGAGGTTAGGTCTAATTTCATAGATGGGTGACTAAGGCTTGGCATAAGGAGGATACCAAATTTTTTGTTTGGTTTGGTGTGAGAAGGTGACTCAATTTCTTGGGGTCTAGGTGTCTCAAATGTTTGAGGGATTATTGGATTGGTAAGATTATTTGATAAGGTAGAAGCTCAAATAGCAGAAGTGATGGGTTATTATACTAAAGTTATGGTTAGAGGTTCTTGCTTGGTGATATAAGGTATCCCTAATTGATGCCAGAAGGTGGCTTGATCCATATCAAGGTCGAAGATAAATTCTAACTTTTGCATTAGCCTAGAGAATGGTTTGTAGGTTGGCTTGATTCCCTAAATGGTAGACCTAAAAGATAATCCCTTAGGTAGAGATACATGGATGGTAACCTCATCCTCTTCCTCAATCAAAGGATACAAGGCTTGGATGGGTGACTCCTCTATGGGAGGAGTAGACATTAGGCTTTCCTTCTTAGAAATGATTTCTAAAGGGAGAGTAGGTTGTTTGATACTTGAAGGTAAAGATATGGTGGTGATGGCTGGTTGTTTTGATATATTAGATAAAAGGGTGGTTAAGGAATCCACCATCTCAATAATTAGAAGGGGAAAATGTGGTGCTTCCTCATTTGGGGTTTCTAAAGGAGGAGAAGGTTAACTCTGCTACCTTAATAAGCAGAGAGGGTGAAGGATAAATATGTATGCCAATAGGATCTTTAGCAATTAGTGTGTCAAGAGCCATGTTAACTATATGAGTATCATGGGAGCACTTGATGTTATTTCTCTAATTCTTGGTAAGAGCATGGTTTGAGAAAGGTTGCCTAAATATAGCAAGGTCTTAGTTTGATGGTGCATTAGGGTTGTCCAATATAAGCTCCCCCTTATCAATGAGGGATTGGACAAGGCTCTTGAAGGTGTTTCACCTACTAATGTCATGTATTATCACTCAATAGAAGGCACATAGATCATTATCATTATACCAACTATGTGTGGGGTGAGAAGAGTCAAATTGCTGAGGTGGCTTGATAGGAGGAAGTTGAGTGATGTTGGCCTTCAATAAATTCTCCAAGATGGAAACATGGGATTCTATGAGTGGAGTGAATTTAGTTTGGTTATTTTGGGTTTTTCCCCTCATGTTTTGCTTGGAAGAACTAGAAGAATTATATTTATTTATAGAATATGGAGGAGTAGCTTTAAGGATAATTGCATTTGTAGTTCCCTTGCTCTTGATGTTGTTATCAGACTGGTTTCTTAACTTGGAGGAAAAATATTCATTAGTTTTAAAGGTTGAGTTTTTGTTTTTGAGATTTATCTTCCTTCATCAATGGCTCAGTTCTCTAAATTACCTGCCATGATAAAATCTTCATTAAAATTTTGGAAGCTTTGGAAATGTAGTGTAGAGGAGATATGCTTGGCACATGCTTGAGAAAAGAGATATATAAGTTTGGGTTGAGGAAAGGAAAAGGAAATTTGGTTAATTAGGATCCTCCAATGATTCATAAAATCAGCAATGGATTCATCTGTAAATTTTCAGATAGAGTAGAGGTTGGTGATAGAAACTTTCTTGGAGATATTGATCGAAAAGTGGTCCAAGAAGGTTTGAGCCAGTTGGGTGAAAGAGAAAAGGGAGTGATTTGTTATGACACTATAACAATCAAATGCCAGACTGAGTAGGGACATGGGGAAAGTATATAGAATAAGGGCATCATTGTAGGTGATGAGGTAACAATCATGCCTAAATTCTCTAAGGTGCTATTAGGGATCCTCCTTACTTTGAAATTTAGAGAACTTGGGAATTTCCCATTGGGGATGATATGGCTTAATAGGTACAAATGGATGGATGGGATCATTACATATTTAATCATATGATAATATGTTTTGAGCACCTAAGATGGATTAATCTAAGGTGACCATCTTGTCCATAAACATATTCATTAGGTCTGCTTGGGGTTATGTACTTGAAGGGTTATAAGATGCATACTACTATGATGGTTGGGAGACATACTGATAATGGGTAGGAGGTTGCCACATATGGGTAAGTTAATGTTAATGGTTGGGTAGAGAATAGATAAGGGTTGTAGAGGTAGGTATTTGGGTAGTGGGTACATTCCCTTGTAGATTATGGATGTATCCAAAGGTTGGTCCAAGGGGTGCTTGTTGGATATGAGTGGTAGTTGGGTTGGTGACCGATGGAAGGGTGGTGACCCTTGTGCTAATTGGTGACAAGGTCGAATGTATGGACACCATAAGGATTTGAAGTAGAGTAGTGGTTAATGGGTTAGAGGTAGATAAAGGAATGTTATTAGTGATATAAGTAGGCACTCCTATTGTGGAAGCATGGTTTGTAGGAGTAAAAGGTATAAGGGTAGTGGTTATTTGAGTTGGTTTTCAATGGTAGTCTCAAAGGGGTTGTCGGTTGATGAGGAAACTTTGATAGTCAATGGTTGGGTTGTAACCATGGTGATAGAGGTACTCATGAGGTGGAGAGGCATGCCATAAGGTATATATACAGGTAGGGTTGAAGCTGGGATACGTTAAGATGTGGTTGTAAGATAATGTTACAAGGCCATAAGATTATTATCTAAGAAAGTGACAAAATATGCATGTCCTTGAGGAACCTCTCAAGGGAAAGTAGGACTTCTCAAGGGGTGATAAGAGTCTATTATTTTTGAAATGTATTCCATGGATGAAGAGGTAGGTTAGTTTGGTAATGGGTTTTACTTCACAAGGTCTCTTCACTACTGGAAAGTGAGAACCATATGAGATAGGGGAGATATAAAACACAAACAACATTCTACTCAAACAAAAAGAAGACAAAAAAATGACCAAAGAAATTAAATCACACTCTAAAATATATGTTAAGCTCTAGAGTTTTAATTAATCTCACTTTTGTCTTATGCCTTAAGAAAATGTGTGACTGAAATTGGTTTGTAGATAGGGTACTAAAAAATAAGTCTAAGGTTGATTTTAGGTTGTGTTTAAGCACTCAAGAATAATCTATATTGGAATCAATATGTGGCCTGGTATTCGGGTCTACCCACTCACTTCACACACCATAGTGATAAGGGTGTTGGGTGTTTAGCTAATATATATTGATATCTAGAGATTATACTAAACTAGAGAGCTAAGTTCATTTTCCCCTTGGTAATGACCTCTAAATAGGATTGTCAGGAAAGAGTAAGGTTATTTCTAGTTGATGAAATCTTAATCAAGCCTTATCTCAAGTTTTTCTAATGTTTAATTATTGAAATTAGTTTGGTTGAGTGTGTGCAACAAAGAGTGAAGCTATGATAGATTAGTTTTCCTTTAATTTAAGCTATGTGAACTAAAATATCAATAATTAAATGTATGCACTTAATTTTAAGCCTAAAATAAACTTTTGATTTCGTTAATAAGCATGAAATAGAAAGGGAGTGCAATAATATAAGAACCTAAATAAAGACATAAAGGTCCCACCAAGCATGCCAAAATGTTTCAGTGAATTTTTTACTTATAATTAGAAAGATGGAAAAGAAGAAACTAAGTATATGTATAGTTGAGAAACTTGATTGATAGTGTGTGCATTCAAATTAAAAGATTGTGAAGAGCTCCTCTTTGGTTTAGGAGGATGACTTGTAGATAAAAAACCACTAAATCAAACTTGTTTGTTAGATAGACAGTTGAGTGAATTGCCTAGAGATAGCTAAATCTTAGAAGGAAGACCTTTCTTAAGGGATATCAATCTACATGTTTTAAACAATTAAGTTTTTAAAATAGAAAATAAAGTACTTGCATCAATAATCAAAAGTTACTAAAATTGAACACAAGAATGCTTACTAATAAATATACTAGAAATGATTAAATTAATGACAAATTTATTAATACTAGTGCTAAAGTGTTGGGGTCTTCTTAAAAAAATCATAAAGGGTTCTATAAACAAATAAAAACACATATAATTAGGTTTTATTGGGTGTAGCTAGGTGAAAACAACTTGCTAGATTTTAATACCACAATGACCATAGCTGGTTGGGATGATCGTCAGTGGTTAAGGTGAGCATCAACGGTTAGACAAACTGTTAATGGTTGAGTCAACCATTGATGGTTACTATGTAAAGATCTAGGTTGATAAAAAGGCTGATTGATGAGATCAAAAAGATGGATTCTTAGAGATGGCTAAGGATTGGGTTGATTATGAAATGGAAATGAAGTAAATGAATATTAAAAAACAATTACTTGTCTTACCAGAAGTTGACTAGGTGGATAGTTTAAGTAGTTAACCTATTAGTGGAATATAGCTTGATTCTAATAATGTAATGGTACCTAAGAATGTGATGGAGAGGCAGTGGTAAACTGACTCTTTGATATGATTACTAGATTTCTAGATTGTTGATAGTGATTGACCTACAAGAAAGAAACTCCTAGATTCACAAAAGCTGTTGATAATAATTGTAGATAGATTTCACCTTCCAGCTCCTCTCTTCTTATAGACATAAGCAAGATGTGGAAGTGAAGGTTGAATTGGGCTATCTAATTATAAATCATCTATACAGTGGCTCAAAATAATATTTAGGCAACTTATATTTATAAAATCAACATAGGTAGTTTTCATGCTTTTGGTTAAAGAGGTGGACCTTGACCATCAACGGTCAAGGGTAAAAATGGGTAAAAGGTTAGGCTAAGTTAGTTTAGCCAAATTGAATGTGAGTAATTTTGGTCCAAAGAGGGTCCAAGGGTAGTCAATGGGGACTTCGACACTTAGAGTCACAATATGCAAATTTTTGGTGTCTACAAAAAACATTAAGAAAATCAAATTAGATTAAGAGCTTAAGTTGAAAATCCATGGAAAGTTATTAAATATATGTATTGGAAATTCATAATTTAAATTATCTTGGCCATGACATCATCAAAAGGGTGTCAATAACCTTGCATTAATGGAGATAAATATCAGGTTTAAGACCAGTGATGCCTTATTAACACTCCTTTATTCCAAAATATTAATGGATTTGTCCTCCAAAATTGAATAAATCCTTGGCCACACATCTTTATCTCAAGATGGATGATCATGATTAATTCCCAACATTTATAAAAAATATATAAATACATGATCCATGGCCATAACTTTTAAACTTTTATTGTGTAATGTTATTATGCAAAAATAGATTCAAGTGAAACCATGATTTTAAGTGCAAACAACTTATGCATAAATACTAATAGAAGAGCTTCACTAATTCCTCCAAATTAAAAAATCAAGGAGCCAAAGCCATTGACACTAAAAGAGATTATGGAATAACTTGTACAAATATACTAATAAATACTTGAAACACCAAATCTGGGCATAAACACATTTATGGACTGTCTTTGAAGGAGAGCCACTTTGGGAGGGTATTGTTTGTCTTGCTTTCCTCTTTAGTTTCTTGATTTCATTGACACCATCCCTCGAGGGAGTGGGATTTTCATGTTAGGTTCTCTAAGATTATTATTATTTTCCTTTACTAACACAAGAACTAACCCACTTTGTAATCTTACTCTACATATACATGAGTAACTTATTAAATCACTTTGTTTGTTAGAGTCCATATGAGGATTGTTATGTCTCAGTGGAATTATTGGTGATGTTTTATATAGTGACACTAGTGTGGAATCCACACTAGCATTTATGTTCACTTATCACCATTTTTTAATCCACTTATTTAGATACTTTCATTACCATCTTCTCCCAATTTAGAATTTAGGGAGGGTTTTTAGACAATGCTTCCTTGGGTTCATCATTTTACCTAGTATTCTAGAGTGTAGTGTTCATGTTTAGTGATCCTTGTATTCAACAACATTCCTACTTAAACTCGATGATTACAATGACTCAACATCCATTTGTTTTGGAAAGATGGATTAGAATCCATAGGGACACTTGTCTTCATAATGCATCATTTTTTTGTATGGGTACCTCATAAGGCCTAGTTGTTAGGACCCATTTCCTTCTTTATTTTCTCTTTTTTGGGGGGGAGGGGGGAGTTTTATTTTACTATGGGTTTTCTCCCTTTCTATAATTTATGATATGTTTATTCATAGATAAATTGTAAATATGTATTTGATAAAACCTTGTTATCATGACTCATACCATGGTTATGCCACTTTATTTTTGGTCCCTAGCTTTACTTTAAGGGGGTGTTAGAGTTGGTTATTTACATTAGATCATGTTCACCTAGGTACTTTATTATTCACACCCACTTATGTGTGGATATTTCATTTATATTATTTTAGATATTATGAGATATTACATGTTTATCTCTTAGATATTATGGGGATAATTTTTAGTTATTTATATCATTTAAGGATAGTTATATCTTAGTCTTATGTTTCATCTCTAACTTGATCTCTTATTTATGATTGATCTCTATATGGATATTTTAGTTATGATTGATCACTTAGATTTATCTCTTATTTAGGATTGATATTCATTACCTATATATGCAAGGCTCTTTCATTATATATGAAGAAGTTTTAGATATATAAAGGACTTATCATTGTATGATCTATTTGTGTATAATATCCTGAGATATTATTTGAGAAATACATCAATGAATTTTAATGTGGTAATGATTTGTATATTTTACCATGGGTGAGATTTTTATAAACTCTTTCAACTAGAGGTGTAGATGTGGGAATAGGGCCAATAGCAGAGGTCTAAATAGCTGATGTGTTAGCTTGGGAAACATTATTCTATTAATCTCTAGTAAAATATATCATTACATCAAGTTGACATGGATTATAATTAAGTGTTGGAAGAAAAATTACTTCGGGGCTGAATTAGTCTTCAAAAAATTTACACTTTCTACCTTTTCAATCATGAACTATCAAAATAATATAGTAAACTAGTAACATAATAAGAACCATGAGCATGAGAGAACATAACACAGAACACTATTTTAAGTGGGAAAACCTAAAGGGAAGAAAAAATAATGTTTATTAAAATATAATATTTTATTATAGGTAAAACATTAATATTTATTGAAGCACCAACTTCACTTAGAGCATTAACCCCAACTAGCCAAGCATCAACTAAACTAGGCTTTAACAAGTACCCACTTGCAAGGAGGCAGCAACACCAAAGATGACTCAATAAAAAATCAATAAAATCACACCATTTATCACCTTAATAACCATTTGTTTATCATAAAACACATGATGATATCCATTTTCATCTCTTCAAATATACCTATCCTTATCAAACTACTCTATAGTCTTCTTCACTCAATTAGCCCTGTTCGTGAGTAGGTTAAGCCATACGACTTTGATAAAATTATTTATTAGCCATATAATATCTCCATGATTTTTTATATTTATAAATTTTATGGTATAAAATACCTCATTAATCTCTTCAAATTTCTATCTCATTCACTTTAACACTCTTATTCACAACTTTTAACAATTAGGCCTAAAAGGCCTTGTTCTTATACTTGGCTCTTGATCATACACCATTTGGTCATATATACACAATTAAACACTGGTTTTTAAATTAAATGAGACTTATTACATGTAAGTAAAATTAACCAATCATTAAATTAGGTTGGTCATAGAATATAAAACCAAAAAAACCCTTTTTTAGGCCTTAAGGAGACCTAATTTAATTAAACCTTCATTAGCACACGTTACTCTTTGAACACCTTAGAACACTCTAAAAATTATCATATGGTAGGAAAACATAATATTTAAATTTAATATACCAATACCAATCTAATTTTTGGTTCATGACACCTTTTATCTTTAAGCAACACTTGAACCATGCCACTAGCACTATTCATAATTAGGCTTGTGTATACCCAAAAAGTCTATCTTGAAAAATTGAATAAAAAACACAAGATTGTAAAAAAATAATGGAAAATAATAATATAAATATAATAATAATGAACATATAGTCATCAATATGTTCATTATAACTCATAACTCATTGCAAAAGTACTCAAACCTTTCTCTACAAGTAGTCCACTCAAAACTGCTAATAAGCTACAAAACATAGTCATGGAAACAATGAATTAAAACACCTATAGAATCAATATAATAGACATAAAATTAATTTATATAATAATAAAACATCATTAAAATAACTGATAACAAATATACTATAATTTCTAATAGTAATACTGGTCTTACAGACCAATCTCATGGCTTCATTGTACACATCCCTCACTAAATTAGACAAATCAATTTGAGAGAAGCTTTATGTTATATAAAATAATCTCTATATATTATATCTAATATGTAAATATGTTATAGGTATTTAAAAATAAACCCATGCACTTATATTCATCCCTAATCCATGACAACACATCCCTAATCTTGTTTCCACTCCTACCTATTTTTCTCACTATCTGCATCACTAGGCCATTTTAGCAATAAAATAACTTCCATGACTAGTTTAACATATTTAAGGTATATAAATTACTTATAAACAAACATTAACATAATATATAAGTATCAATGTTTAAAATACATCCACTTAACAACTTTGACTTAGTCAACTCTACCCACTATAGTAACATTTTGAGAAGCATGGCTTTTCTTGTAGGGTTCACTCACTCTCATGACAAACCAACTACACCTATAGGTATTTGGGAGAGTAAAATACATGATATAATAATAAAAATAGGTCATAAAATCCATTTTTATCCATTTATATCAATATCTTCCATATCGGGTCACTGTTAGGGTTTTAAAGAGGGTTAAGACCATCTTACAGTCTTAATGATCATTCATAAAGATTAGGCCCTTAATCTAGAAACCAATGCTTGGAAATTTGAGATATAGTCCTTAAAAATATAACATGAATGGATTATTTTCTCATGTAGAGTGTACACATGATAATTATTACATGAAATTCCTTCTTGGGTTGAGAATCCTTTATTCTATGCACAAAAAAAACCTCAAAACCACATTCCATGCTTTTCCTTGAAAACATTAACCTCATACTTGATCAAAACACCTAAAAAAACATGTAATACCTATGTAAATACTATTTTTTCTATTTTTACCTTGGAAACTAATCCTAATACCCCATTAGGCCACCATCTCTCTCTTTGTTCTTTAGGCTTTTGTCCTGCAAATCACTTTAGGCCTTGAAACTAACCTTTTAACCATTATTAAAGCACTCTACACCTTAGTAAAACTATTAATTAAAATATCACATTATATACCACTAGTTTTCATACTTAATAGGTCTTGAAAACTCCTCATGACCCCTCATTAGGTTAGGCAGAGTCTAGGATTAGTCTAATTGCATGACAGGCATGTAGGTCTTACCCTTATAGGCTTAATTTTAGACACTCATGAGTGTTCCAATGAATCACATGCATGAATAAAAATCCTGATACATTATATTATGCCTCTATGCATCCATCTCATTATGCCACCATGCTCTTTTATTGCATAAGACTAGATATCCTATGCACAAACCTTCTCAAGTCTCATGCTAGGTTCACACACTTGAAAACTAATATTGAAACATTATTTGATGATTATATACCCTGCATACAGTCCTTATAATTTTTTCAAACATTGTCATACTTATTAGGGATTAAATCGAACACAAATAATGTTTAATGAACTCATACCTCATTAACAACCTTTAACATCAATGACAACATCAATGTCAAGCCTCAATAATAGACACAATGCTCAATAATCTACCCCTTTATCATTTATGGCAAAACATAATAATCATCCTTATCTCCCCATTCTAGTCTTTCTTCCCCTTTGACATAAATGACAAAGTGATTTATTCATTTCCCTAGATCACACTTCTTAAAATCAAAATTACTCAACACATAAAACTTATGAGTTTGAGATACATAAAACAAACATTCTCCCCTATCTCTATACATACCTCCTTCGAATAATCACCTATTATTGGGGATAATTAGCATGATTATATACCCCTATGTACTTATATTCTTCAATTATTTATAAGGGTAATAATTACACCCAGTTCCTCTCTTAGGTGTTCAAAACTTTTTTTTGGAAGAGGTTTAGTCAAGATGTCTACAAGATGATCCTATGTAGACACATATTCAAGTTTGAAACTCTGATCACTTACCTGATCTCTTAGAAAATTTGATGGGAATGCGTTTGGTCCTTGAGTGCATGATATGATTTTTAATATGCTTATATCACATGTATTGTCATAATAGATAGGGCTAAGACCATCATAATCCACCTTGTAGTCTTTTAGGTTCTATCTCATCCACAGAACCTAATTAAAACATGAAGTTTTTACACTTTACTTAGCCTAACATGTTCACAAAGATACTTATGGTTTCTTTTTTTTTATCCATGACACTAGACACCTACCTAGGAAGAAGGCTCCTTCATTGGTACTCTTCCTATTATCTATACTTCTTACCCAATCTACATCTATGTAGGCTATCAAAGTGAATTCCTTACTTCTTAGATACCATAATCCATACTTCATAGTCCCCTTGAGATACTTCTTATAGATGATTCTCCTTTGGAACTACTTTAAACCTTCCCATAAGTCCTACTAATTACATGATGTCAGGTCTAAAGGTAGTGGTACACAACAAACTTCCAATCATTAACCTATATGATGTTTTATTCACATTTAAAGACTCATCTTCCTTGATCAACTTACATTATATGATCATCAGTGTACTAACTGCCTTGAAATCCTCCATCTCAATTTTTTTCAACATCTCTCTTATGTACTTAGCTTGTGAGATGAATATACCTTTTTTATATTGAGGGACTTATAACCCAAGAAAGAATGATTGTTCTCCTAACATGGACATATCAAACTCTTTCTTCATCACCTCTAAAAGGGACTTTGTCATGTTTTCATTATTCTACCAAAGATGATGTCATCCAAATAGACAATAACTATCAGTTGATGGTCATATTCTATCTTGATATATAAATTACTATCTGCAACTCCTCGTTTGAATCCTTAGTCCAATAAATACTTGTCCAACCTAGCATACCAAACTCTATGACCTTTATTCAGACAATATAGATCTTTCTTCAATATGAAAACATAATTTTGATCATATGATAGTAAGAACCCTTTAGGTTTATCAATGTACACTTCTTCCAATTTCCAATTCAAAAAGGTAGATTTGACATCCACCTAGTATACCTTGAATCCTTTGAATCCTACATAAGCTAGAAACAACTTGATGGCCTCCAATCTTTTTACTAGTGAAAAGGTTTCCTCAAACTCTACCCCTTAAAATTATGCATATCCCTTGCATACCAATCTATCCTTGTTCATAGTGACTTCACCATATTAATTCAACTTATTTCTAAACACCCATTTTGTACCAATGACATTCTTGTCTTTAGGCCTAGGAACTAATTCCCAAGTTTCATTATTCTCTATTTGGTCCATCTCTACATTCATAAAACCTATCCAAAATTTGTCTTTCTTTTATTCTATAAGACTTTTAGGATCAATCTTAGATAATAGATCATTCTCTTAATATAGAGTACTTACCAATCTTCTCCTAGATTTCATACCTACATTCTTGTTGCCAATGATTTGAGATTCAAGGTGGTCTCTGTTAATCTATCCTAAGGATCCTTTTGAGTCCTATCTCTCTTCAACTGATTCTTCCTCATCAACCTCTATAATATCCTCTTCATTCTTGAGGTACACATTATCTAAAGTGTTATTAGACTGTGAGTGATATTTCTTTGTCTCATCAATCCTCACATTTGTGATTTCCATTATCTTTTTTAGTCTCTTGTTGTAATATCTATAGGCTAAACTCATATATGAGTATCTTAATAATATGCCTTCATAAAATCTAGAATCAAACTTACCCAAGTCTTCATCATCTCTTTTTATGAAACATTTATTCCAAAACATGCTAAAGTGTTCTACATTTGTAGGTTATACCCTTCCATAATTTAAAATGAGTCTTGTTACCATTACTCCTTATCTATCCACTGTTCAAAATTTAGACAACCATGCTTACTACCTCTCTCCAATATCCATAAGATAGTATAGACTCATTAAACATGGTTCTATCCATCTCTTGAATTGTCATTTTCTTCCTTTCCACTACCCCATTCTGGTAAGGTGTCCTTAATACTAAGAATTATCTCCTCATTCCATGAACTTCATAGAATTCATCAAAGTCATTAGACCCAAAATCTTATCCTATATTATACATTAGGCACTTGATCTTTCCATTCTTATCATTCTCAATAAGAGCCTTGAATGCCTTGAATTTATCAAGATATTTTGGTTTCTCTTTCAATAATGTAGCCTAAGTCATTCTTATGTAATCATCAATAAGTAAAATTAAGTAGCTATCTCCTTGAATGATTTAAATTATTATAGGCCCACAGAGATCAGTGTGGATTTTATTTGAGGGTATTATAATAGAATACTCCTTGGACTTGAACCTTATTCTATTCTTATTACCATGTTGACATGCCTTGCAAAGTATGTTTGTAGGTTTTATGATCTTAGACATGTTCTTCATAGACTTATTAGTGTTAATCCTAACTAGGTTATCAAAATTTAGGTGACCTAGAATTTTATGCCATATCTAAATTTCATCTATCTTGTTGATGAAACATTTATCCTCCTTGATCTCATTCAATACATATAAGTTATTCTCAATACTCTTAACATTGGTAATTTACCTTCTTGATTTGGATCTCCTTCTCTCTCACCCTTTATCATGAAAGGTTATTATGTGTCTTGATTTCACATTTGACTCACACTGAGTAGGTTCTATTTTATACCTTTTACATGCATCACATTTTATATCTTGGTCTTTCCATTGTCCAAACTTAAGAACCCTTGGCAAATATATTAGTAGTTGTGTTGTCTCTAAACCTCCCTATTCTTGCATCATTATTCTTAAAAGAGATGAACTTTTTTTATATCTTGTCATGTGGCCTGAGAAACCACTATCTATATACCATTTCATGCCTTCATCTTGAATTTGAAAGGCATTATAAACTAGTATATATTCCTCTTTGGTCTTTTGTTACTCCTTGGTAAATAGTCCATCTTGCTTCTTGAGCTCAATCTGATTCATCGTAACTTGATTTGGCATCCATACCAATGTTTTATCCTTCTTATGCATTCTAGGAGCTTCATATGTCTTGTTGAATATTGTGGACCTTATAACTCTATTAGAACACAATCTATAAATGTGTCCTATATTGTGATAGGTGTAGTAAGCAACATTTATATACTTATCCTAATTCCATGATGACTTATATTTTATAGCATTGGGTTTCCTGGTTGATCTTTTAAGGTTGGTACTATTGACATGTTATGAATTATCATGATCTCTCTTAATTTTACTCAAATTGTCTTTGAGTTTTTCATTCTTAGCCTTCAATGAATCTAGATCTATCTTAAATTGGTCAAACTCAACGTCTTTTGACTTACACCTTGTGTTGACCTATTCTAACTGAATCTTGAGATCCTGATTGTCTAATTTTGGTGTTTAAAATTAGCAAGGGTATTAATGATATCACCTTTAAGATCTAATTAAAATTCTCTTTCTTCAATGTCATAGTAGACTTCCTCATCATACATGTTGTCTTCTTCCTATTGATCACAAGACATTCTTATGCTTCTTTGGATCATATTTAAAGTGGTTAAGCTTACCTTAAATGACTAGGATATGATCCAATTTTTATAATAAAAATGACTAAGATGGGGGTGGGGGGTTAATAAGTCTTCAAAACATTTACACTTTCTACCTTGTCATTCATGAACTATCAAAATAATATAGTAAACTAACAACACAATAAGAACCATGAGATTGAGAGAATAACATAACACATAACACTATTTTAAGTGGGAAAACCTCAAGGGTAATAAAAACCATTGATGATGAAAACAAAGTATTTTCATATAATTAAAACATTAATATTTAGTGAAGCACCAACTTCACTTGGAGCACCAACTTGACTAGGCTTTAGTAAACACCCACATGCACCAACCCCTTAGATGACTCAAAAAAAACTCAGCCACCTCACACCCTTGATCAACTTTATAAACCTTTATTTATCATAAAATATATGACAAACTCCATATTCAGCTCTTCACATATACCTATCCTTCTCAAATTGGTCTTTAGTCTTCTTCACTCAATTAGCCCTCTTTTTGACTAGGTTAATGTAATATCCCCTTCCAATAGGGAATATGGAAACACAAAACAACTCTGAACAAAGATACAATCTTGCAAAATAAATTCAGATAACCAATAAATCACATTAAATCTCTTAACTGCCAATCAAAGATCTTATTATTCATCCAGATGATTACAATAGTTGTCCTCTATCATACATATACAGAATATGAAAGTATAGTCTTGAAAACCTGATTCCTCTAGCAAACTGGAAATAACCTTGGGTCTATGCGGCTCTCAAGTTGCTGTGTCAAAAACACAGTTGCCGTTGTCGGTCGATATACTACCAACGTCGGTCACTCTGAGTCCTTCTCTGTTGATGTCAGTCTTCAGTCAGTCGATGTCGGTCACTGGGGACCTCTACCTACCGATGTCGGTATCTGTGTGGATCTGTACGGATCTGTACAGACTTTATACGACTACCAATATAGTATAACACACCCTAACAGCTGAACAACCTGATCTCAAGATAAATGATTCTAATACAGAAGATCTATCTCTGTATAACTTATTAAATCAAAAAGCCTAATAAAATAAATACCTGGAAAGCTCTATGACAACTTCTGTATGAAGTTACCTCTCAAATCTATAAACCTCTATGATAACTTCTATATGAAGCTATCTCTCAATTTGGCAATAGATCAGCTGATCTTTCACAACCTCTGAATCACACACAATGAAGAGTTGACATTCTTCAATGCAAATGGAATACTGGAACCCTTGGCTCAGTATTCACAAAAGAATTCTTCAATAATCAAAATCAATAATCAATAGCTAATCAACAATGGCCTCCATGAGAAACCCTTATACCCTCAAAAAGATATGCTTGCCCTAATTAGGGTTTCTTAAATTAGAATTAGGGTTTCTAATTAAAAATAGGCTACATAATTAATATTTGATTAAATTAATCAAATAATAATATCTCCCTCAATACATGTCAAATCCTCAATCCATCTGAAGCTGGTGAATTAGGGAGTGATTCTGCACATGACCATACCAAAATAAGGGCACTCTGCTGCATGTCAAATATCCTTAAATAATAGGAGCTCAAGCCAAATGTGTCCGAATGAAAACCAATTATAGAAATTTTGCTAAATGAAGTCAAGCCAAGCTCCATCAAGACCCTTTATCCATCCTATCAGCCTACAAGGGTCGCATAATAAGCTAACCATCAACTCAGAACATGTCATCTGAAAAGGGGACATGACAATCCACCCCTTCTGAAATTGGTTGCCCTCAAGCAATCGTCAATCGATCCACCTGGATCCCAAATGTAGTCATGATCTCCACTGCTGTCACTCATCGCAAACTCTATGCCAGGTCCATCCCCACTCTCATTCGATGGCATCACATCATCCCTAGTACCAAGATAAGGATCTCAACATCCAATCCACAAGTGAAAATCAACTAGCAACTCAAGTAAACTCCTCACCTGAATGATATCCAAATCTAGGATGTGAATGCTAGACATACTCCTATCATCATCAACATGTGATCCGACTGTAATATAAAGCTGAGTCTCTACCACATGTGCTAACTCCTAATCTAAACTCACCTCAAAACAAAGCTCATCCACATGTCCCTCCTGCGTTGGTGCCAATGTGCACTCGACAGCACGCTCTTCCATGTCGTGTGGTATGCGTCTCTCCATCTGATGAAAAAACATATGTTTAAAGCTGCTGCCCCGTATTGCCTTAAGAATATGTGTTTTCCCATCAATGTCAAAATGAACCTCCATGTCCTTGAGATGAAGAGTAACTTCCTCAAATGAATGAAGCCACTTCATACCCAAGACTAAGTCTATGTCCCCCATGTCTACCACATAATAATCAGCGTTGAACTCATAGTTGTTCAAGTGCAATGGGAGGTCTCTAATCATCCGCTCACACCTAAGAGTGTGACCGTCAACCACCTTGACTCTGATCCCCTCAAAATCCTTGGTAGTGAGTCCATGCTTCTCCACAAATCTATCATCTATGAAATTATGTGTGGCTCCTATATCAAGAAGGGTGATGACCTTCTGCCCTGCCAAAACTCCATGGAGTTTGAATGACTCATCTAACTGAATGCTAGATAGGCGTGCCTCCTATATGTGAAGCTCTAACTCTACCTCTGCCTTAGGCTCTGAAGTCTCTACCTCTGCCCCCTCAGAACTATTCTACTATTCAGAATCCTCTGAATCTGAATCCTCATAATATGCCCACATCACATGATTTGCCTTGCCCTTAGGCCTCAAAGGGCAATCGTGATGGATATCATATGGACCTTTGTATTAGAAGCAAAGCTTTTTCCTGCGTAGATCATTAAGAGCCTCTCAATCCAAATGTGGTGCTGCTAGGTTGGCCTTTGAATCATTCTTAACACTTGATTTATCTTTGTTGAAATCTAATCCCTCTCTATCTCTGTTTGAGCACTTATGGTCCCTGGATGAAGAAGTACCTCTGGAGTTAAATCTACTAGATGGGGCTGCCATCTCCATTCTATGCACCTTCTTCATAGCAACCTGTAATGAGGGAGGATCAAAGGCTTTGATCCAACCTCTCAATGGTTCTGTTAATCCCTCCATGAAGAGAACTACCAATCTACACTCTAAAATATTTGGCACCATGACTGCCAATCTCTGAAACTCACCAATGAAGGACTCCAAGTTCCCTATTTGTCTCAATTGTGCCAGATCTTGAAATTAAATCTCGAGATCTTTCCTATCAAACTGCTCAACCAATCTATCCATGAAATCCTGGTACTCGATCACCTGGTTATGCTGAAGTGTTACCATACCATGGTACCACCAATCATGTGCTACTCCATCCAAGTGCAAAGTGGCGTATTTGATGGCATCCATCTCTGTCATTGGCCTCAATACCAAGAATGTGTCAAGCTTATGAACCCAAGCTTGCACTATCATCTTGCCGCTACCATCAAAAATAGTCAAAGAAAGCTTGCCAGTGGCCTTCTTTAGATCACTAAATTGAACTCTAGACCTCCTATCCTATCTAACTAATCTGTAGTGCTCTCTCCTCAGTTGAACAAAATGATCAAAAGACATCTTCTCCTGAACATGAGGAGCTAATAAGTCCCACTCATCAGTTGCACCCATGAGGGTATCTGCAAATAGGGAATCACCTACCACCTCCTTTGTTGGTGCTTCTTCTAGCTCATCCTATACAAACGTAGGCCATGTAGGTCTATTAGCAGTCCTAGAATGGGTCAGCTGTGGTCTCTAATTAATAGTATCACTTCTGTTATCTACATGTTCCCCATTCTATCTATCATGTGGGTTCATCCTCTCTATCGTAGTAGTGAGTCTCTATATTGCCTAACTCATCTGTTGTTGGCCTATCATCATAGCACGATGGAATTCTCTAGTATCCTGATCAACATCATACCTGTGGCCCCTGGGTGGGCTACCCTCACGTATATCACTCATGATGATTGGTGGCTGATCTAACACCTGGGTACCTTCAAGCAAGGCTCTAATGCATGTGTTATACCTGTGTGGTCCTAACCCTTGTGGCTGCATAAGATTGTCAAACCCTTAGGATGGTAGGATTTAGCCCTGATACCACTATAATATCCCCTTCCAATAGGGAATATGGAAACACAAAAAAACTCTGAACAAAGATACAATCTTGCAGAATAAATTTAGATAACCAATAAATCATAGTAAATCTCTCAACTACCAATCAAAGATCTTATTATTCATCTAGATGATTACAATAGTTGTCCTCTATCATACATATATAGAATATGAAAATATAGTCTTGAAAACCTGATTCCTTTAGCAAATTGGAAATAACCTTGGGTCTGTGTGGCTCTCGGGTTGCTGTGTCGAAAACACAGTTGCCATCGTCGGTTGATATACTGTCGACATCGATCACTGTGAGTCCTTCTCTATCCACATTAGTCTTTAATCGACTGATGTCGGTCACTAGGGATCTCTACCTGCTAATGTTAGTATCTACGTGGATCTGTACAGATCTGTACGGACTTTGTATGACTGCCAATATAGTATAACACACCCTGACAGCTGAACAACCTAATCTCAAGATATACGATTCTAATACAGAAGATCTATCTCAATATAACTTATTGAATAAAAAATCCTAATAAAATAAATACCTAGAAAGCTCTATGACAACTTTTGTATGAAGTTACCTCTCAAATCTATAAACCTCTGTGATAACTTCTATATGAAGCTATCTCTCAATTTGGCAATAGATCGGCTGATCTTTCACAACCTCTAAATCACACACAATGAAGAGTTGATGTTCTTCAATGTAGATGGAATACTAGAACCCTTGGCTTAGTCTTCACAGAAGAATTCTTCAATAATCAAAATCAATAATCAATAGCTAATCAACAATGGCCTCCATGAGAAACCCTTATACCCTCAAAAAGATATGCTTGCCCTAATTAGGGTTTCTTAAATTAGAATTAGGGTTTATAATTAAAAATAGGCTAAATAATTAATATTTGATTAAATCAATCAAATATTAATATCTCCCTCAATACATTTCAGATCCTCAATCCATCTGAAGCTGGTGAATCAGGGAGTGATTCTGCACATGACCATACCAAAATAAGGGCGCTCTACTGCATGTCAAATATCCCTAAATAATAGGAGCTCAAGCCAAATGTGTCCAAATGAAAACCAACTATAGAAATTCTGCTAAACAAAGTCAAGCCAAGCTCCATCAAGACCCTCTATCCATCCTATCAACCTACGAGGGTCGCATAATAAGCTAACCATCAACTCAGAACATGTCATCTGAAAAGGGGACATGACAGTTAAGCCATATGACCTTGCTAAACATATTTAGTAACCATGTCATATCTATATGATGGTTTGTCTATATAATTATTATGGTCTAAAACATCTCCTTCATATCTTCAAATTTCTATCTCATTTACTTTAACACTCCTATTCACAACCTTTAACAATTAGGCTTATTAGGCCTTGTTCTTATACTAGGCTCTTGATCATACACCCCTTGGTCACACATACACACTTTACCACTTGGTTTTTAAATTAAATTTGCCTTATTATATGTGAAAAATTTAACCAATCATTAAAATAGGTCGGTCATAGCATATAGAACCAAAAAATGCTTTTTAGGCCTTAAGGAGACCTAATTCAATTAGGCCTTCATTAGCACATGTTACTCTTTGAACACCTTAGAACACTCTAAAAATTATAATACAGAAGGAAAAAATAATATTTAACTTTAATAGACCCATAAAAATATAATTTTGGGTCCATGACACATTTTAGTTTAAACCACCACTTGAACCACACTACTAGGACTATTCATAATTAGACCTGTGTATACCCAGAAAGTTTGTCTTGAACAACTAAACCAAAAACACAAAATTGTAAAAAAATCATCGAAAAAAATAATATAAATATAATTCTCATGACCTTATAGTCATCACTATGTTCATTGGAACTCATAATTCAAATCAAAAGTACTCAAACCCTTCTTTGCAAGTAGTCCACTCAAAACTACCAATAAGCTACAAAACACAATCATGGAAACAATGACTTGGAATAATTGAAGAATAAATTTCATGGAAATAAAATGAATTTATATTATATTAAAACATTACTTAAAAAATTTATATCAAATATATTATAATCTCTAATATCAATATTGGTCTTACATACCAATCTCATGGCTTCACTATACATAGACCTCACTAATTTAGACAAGTCAATTTGAGAGCAACTTTATAATATATAAAATAATATTAAAATATTATAACCAATATGTACATGTGTTATAGGTATTTAAAAACAACCCCATGCATTTAGATCCATCCCTAATCTATGACAACACATACCTAGTCTCATTTCAACTTCTACTTGGTTGTTCTCATCGTCTGCATCACTAGGCCATTTTAGCGATAAAATAACTGACATGACACATTTATAATATTTTATTTTTTAAAATTTATCAAAAACCACCATAAAACATAATATATAAGTTTCAACCTTCAACCTCCATCCACTTAGTAACTTTGACTCGATCAACTCTACTTGTTATAGTAAATTTTTGAGAAACATAACTTATCTTATAGGGTCCACTCACTCTCATGACAAACCAATACCACCTAGAGGTACCTAAGAGAGTAAAATACATTATAAAATAATAAAAATATGCCATACAATCTATTTTGGGCCATTTATATCAAGATCTTCCATATCGGGTCACTATTAGGGTTTTATAGAGGGTTAAAACCATCTAATAGTCTTAATGATCATTCATAAAGCTTAGGCCCTTAATATAGAAACCAATTCTTGGAAATTTGAGATATTAAACTTCATCATATACCATTAATGGATTAGGATATCATTTAAGGGTTACATGTGCCAATGAGTACATGAAATTTATTCTTAGGTTGAGAATCCTTTATTTTGTGCACATGGGAAACCTCAAAACCAAATTTCATGCCTTTCATTGAAAAATTTGACCTCAAAATTGGTTATAACACCTGAAACAACATTAAATACATATTTAAATACTAATTTTTCCATGATTACCTTATAAAGTAATCGTGATAACCCATTAGGTAACCATCTCTCTCTTTATTCTTTAGGCTTTTATCATACAAGTCACTTTAGGCCTTGATACTAGCCTTCTAGCCAATTTTAAATCTCTTTCCACCTTAATAACATGCTCTAAAAATAATTTTTATCCTTAATAGGTCTTGGAAACACCTCATAACCCTCATTAGGTTAAAGAGAGTCTAGGACTAGTCTAATTGTATGATAGGTCTCTAGGTCATACCCCTATAGGCTTAATCTGAGACACTCATGAGTAATCCAATTCCTCATATGCATGCTCAATCAACCTCATACATTAT
Organism: Torreya grandis; assembly: GCA_037957365.1. Lineage (NCBI taxonomy): Eukaryota > Viridiplantae > Streptophyta > Pinopsida > Cupressales > Taxaceae > Torreya > Torreya grandis. The sequence continues at coordinate 2,846,663 of JARHVA010001628.1, forward strand.
ATTATGCCTCTTTGCATCCATATCATTGGGACACCATACTCCTTTATTCATAAGACTAGATATCTTATGCACAAACCTTTTCAAGTCTCTAGCTAGGTTCAAGCACTTGACAATTGATCTTAAAATATTGTTTGATGATTATATACCTTTATTACATGACTTATAAGTTTTTAAAACAATTTAATACTTATTATGGATTAAATCAAACACACAAATTTTTAAACAACCTCATACCTCATGAACAATCTTTGACATCAATGATAATATCAATGCCAAGCCTCAACAATAGAAATAATGCTCAACATTAAGATATGCAATGATCATCAATGACATCGAGTTGATGTTTAGTAGTTTTATCGATCTCAAAATTCATGATACTTCCATCAATAGGGTGTATAGTATGCATTGTATAATATAGAATATGGATTAAAAGGGATGTCATGCATGTCCTTATCATCTAGTGGTAACAAACATAACTCATAGTTGATGTTGTAATGATAAGATTTTTTGGAGGCTTGGGATTAATCATAATTAATTTTAATCTTATTGTTGTATTTAAATTTTATATTTTTGACCCTTTTCTTACATATTTGATCTAAATATGACATATTATTTATGTAAAAATTATGAAAATAATACACTATTGCCATTTATGAACCAAAATTGTTCATTTATTATGGAAATGATTAATGTGTAAAATTAGGTAATAATAATAAATCATGCCTAAAAATAAAAACCTAATATTTAAATTTTAAAACTTAAATAAAACATAGTGTTTTTGCATGGTTTGATATGTGTATGGGACCACCAATATGTTTTACCCTAATTTGGGTTTGTAACCCTAATAGGATAAAAACTATTAAAATAATTTAGATAGATAAATATGGCATTGAAACATACATCTAAAGTTAAAATACTAAATTTATTACAATGATTTGAAAAGTGGCATATGAAAGATATAGTAAGCATAACAAAACTACGAGTAGTTATATTTTCTATTTGAGTGTCTAACTATGACTGTATTTTAGAAGTTATTTATATCATTCAGTATCATTGATCAATATTAACTTGTGTTATCCCTTACTAACCTATGTATAAATGATGGATTGTGATTGTGTGATCACATTCCCTTTATTATAAATGTGGTGTATATTTTCCATGGTTTACAGTCTACTAGAATAGAGAGTCAGAATGAGGCTTTATTTTATATGATTGTAAACATTTTAAACCATATTGGCATGCATTTGGGTGGTTTTAGTCCATGTTGTATATAGCCCATGGTTTTGGTACCCATGGTATTGTAATACTACTTTGACAATAACCTACTGATGTGTGTGTGTGTGTGTGTGTGTGTGTGTGTGTGTGTGTGTGTGTGTGTGTGTGTGTGTGTGTGTACTCATAGATATAATAGGTGGTAAAAAAAACTAAAAGTATATCATTTTATTGTAAACAATTGAGTTAATATAGTAAAGGTGTTATTGTGCTAGGTTTTTTACTCAAAAGGTTTTCCTAAGTGAAATTGTGTGTATTATGTAATTTTGTGTGAATGCCAATTTTTTTATATTGTTATCTTAAGAATTATGGTAGTATTACTTCTCTCATTTTAGTTTATTGGGTTTATTTTTTCTCTTCACACTTTTCTATATAAGATTTATATATTACATAATGAACCTTTATGATGTGTACAAATCCATAAGTCAATGTGCTTCACCTTGAAACCCCAAGTGTGTTTGTTAGGAATAAAAATGGTCAAAAACTAAAAAAGTGTAATGGGTTGATCTAACCCCAATCACTTACATTTGATGATTGACCACTGAATACATATTCAATACAATGAGGAGGGAAGTCGAGTCACATGTATTTTTTCCACATAATGTGACTTTAAAATTATGCTACTTCACTATATGTATGTATATATAGATTTTGATATAACTCTTGATAATGTTTGTTTTGACTTGGATTTAATGTACATTAGATTTGAATTATGGTTACTCCTAGTAATATATTAACAATTTGGGAAAATTTGGACATATTTCTCAAGTGCAATAGTGTACAAGTTTATACTAAATAAGTGGAAATTCCTTTTTGAGTGATACATATATTTATTTATATAAGAGTCCAATTTGTTTATTCATCTTGCCACCAACACACTAGGTAAATGGGGTGATCATACTTGGAAAGGATTGGTTTTAAAAATTAATTATTATTTGGAGAGGGTAAATTTTGATCAGATCAAGTTAGTATTGATTGGACATACTTACATAATTGGTATGTGTACAAGTGGATTGAATTGAAGATCTAGAGATGTCTGTACAGGATGTTAAATAGATTTGAAATAGATACTGAGATTACTATAGGCATGTAATATTATAATGGAATGTCCAAATCATAATATATCATGTAAATGTGAGAGAATATTAGATTAGGACCATGTTTGTGTGCTTAAATAATGTGTTTTAAATTTATGTCAAGACTATCACTATCAAATACTTAAATGCCATATTTTAGTATCCACTATAGATGCTAGTTTTATACACCCTTTTGTATTAACATGGTGCATCATTACATTATCCTTCATCTCTAACATAATAGTCACATTCATAATTATTTGAAAAAATTACATTAACCTCACCCATTTACCTTTACCACATGAGTTAATAAAGTTAATTACTATAATCAAATAGTAATTAACCCTATTTTACTATCCCTAACCATAAAATAATAAAAACAAATAAAAAACAAAAACCTTCCCAGCCTCCTAACAAACCCATCTCATGGTTTAAATAAATTAATAAATTAGACATCGATTAAACCTATCTTTACCTCATAAACAACCCTTTTGAATGGCCTAAATGTCACCTCCACCCATTTTGGTCAAATTGACGTGGAATCTCTGTGATTGATTCTGATTGACATTAATCCATAAATATACAATGAGCCTCCTCAGATCGAGAGGACATTCACAATACTTTGTGGAATTTGAACCTTTACTAGATATTTTTTTTTGAACCTACATATGAACATTATCAACACTTTTCCACCTTGTTGAACCTTTGTTCATGCAATCATCAAAGGATTTCAAAGGTTTTTTAGCATACTTTTATAGTCTTATTTATTTTCATGTTTTCAAACCATTCAAGGTTAGTATTTTATGTTAATTCATTCATATTTAAATATTTATATCTTATACACCTTTGTGTCAACATTTAAATTTGGTTTTCATCATTTTATCAATTTTACAAGTCGTTATTATCGCCTATTTTCATAATTTAGCATTTTACTCAGAATCGACGTTGATCCATCTAAATCAATGTCAATCCTACAGGATCATCATAGATCCTTGATAAACTATTAAAATATCCTTGAAGTCTATTTTAATAACATTCATAGTCATAAAAACTTATTAAATCTTGCATGTTGTTTGTTGAAAATATGTCTTTCACATGTAGATGACTCTACCTAGATTAGTGCATGATATTGTTAGCATATTTGATCTCTCCATTCTCCCACAACCTTTATTCACTAATAAAAGTGACATTACATTAAAATTAGGTATTTTTAATATGATTTTCAAACCTAATCAATAAATCATTAATGAATAATTGGTTGTAATTCAAGAAGATGTTGGTATAGCTACTGAATTTTGGGATGATTACTTTGATCACCTTAATCCTGATGTAGATTAGACATTTTTGTTGTTATCTATTTGCATCCTATATTTATATATCTTTGTAATTTCATGTTTATTTATAAACTTTAATGTTAAACATGGGTTGACATCCACCTAAGGATGCAGATTTGCTTCTTAGGAATGGTTTCTAACCAGACAACCCATTCATCTTTCTATTAATTAATTTTTTTGAGTTAGTGTGATTTATAGGTCATTCCTCCCTAGCCAAATAAGAGTTCCCACAAGATTGATCAAAAATATGCAATTGATAGCCATCTAAAATTAATATTTAAAACCCTATAATTACTCTTTTTTTATTAGCTAATTAGATCACATTGAAAAAGCAAAAAAAATACTAAAACATTCTGGCATGCCTAGTGGGACATGGGTCTCATATTTTGTTTTAAAATTAAAAATTATTAAATTTTATCTCTTTCCACTTATTTGTGTGAATTCATCCAAAGAAAATTAAGTTTGTATTTGATTTCCTTTTAAAGGTTAAAATAAATTGCACTCATTTTTTCCTGCTTAAATAATTCTCATAGAATAATCTAAGTGGTGAATTCATCATAGTCATCACTCTTTCACACACAAACCAAATCATAGTCACAACAAACTCATCTAAATACTTGAAATAATGAAACTGATGGGAATTTCATCACCTCACGACAACCTTCTTCTTGATGATCCCACATGGATTTTACCACCAAGGGGAAGACCAACTCAGTTCTCTAGCTGAGTATAATCTCTGGACTATTGTTATATCTTGGCTAAGCACCCACACTAGATGTGGGATTGTTATGTGAGGGGAGAAAACCCAAAGTATCAAGCCATGTACTGATACCAATACATATTTCTTTTGAGCACCAAAACAAAACACCCAAAAATATCCTTAGATTACCATTTCTTAAGACCCTCGTTATCCTTTTTTATTTATTTCTTTTCACATCTTAAAATTAAAAAGAGATAATTTTTTTTTGGAATGACTTTATTTTATGTATCTTTCATCCATAAGTAAAAGTGAGATAAATCAAAAATAAATTGCTATTATTATTTTTTTTGTCTTTTTCATCTCATGGTTTTAACTAGGCAACAATCAAAGAAATAATCTTAAGTGGGTGTCACCTCCTCTCCTATGGAACATACACCTAGTTCCTTCTCTACCCTTGAATCCTTTGAAAATATTGTGTTCTTGCACTTTTATTCTCAAGATCCTTTTTTTAATGAAAATATTAGACAATAACCCTATTTCTCTCAATTAATACCTTAGTAATCAAGTAATACACATTCCTCATTCCCCCCATACCCAAGATTCTTGATATTTATACAAGATACCTTTTGAGGGAATTGAGAAAACCAAAGGATTTACCATAGCCACGGTATCCTTTTTTACTGGCTATCTTCCATTTGGCTCTAATACGTAGATGATGCAATCTTTAGAAATCCAGACACCTATAATAGATACTAATTCTCTAACCCCCATTACTTAGGTTCAAAGTGCTTATACCACTCATCCTATATCCACTATTCCTCCACAAATGTTAGTAGTATCAATCCCTGTAGGTCTCCTACTTGTCAAAATGAGTCTAGCATATAGTTCACAAGCTTTGCAATATACACAACAAATACCTCTAATGCAACCTCCTCAACATTATGTCTCAATGGATACCCAATATATGGCTCTATCACAATCCTTAGGGACCACTTATTTACAATCTTTCACATAATAGAATATTCTACTATAGATCCCACAATATGTGGAAACATCCCAACCCATTATGTCCACTATAGTTAGATACCCTTCTTGACAACCCCTATCTACTCTTCAGTAAGGTGTCTTAGTTAATGTACCCTAGAATAACCCCCAAGTAGACCTCATAAACATACTTATGAATATGATGGCTAATTTAGAAGCCTCCACCTCTAGAAATAATATTATGCCCATATATGAGCAAATTTGTAAGGAGCCTATCCACCTTTCTATTCCTATTCGATCATATCCCTCATAATGGGAGCTTCCCAGGCTTACTAAGTTTCATAAAAATGATGATACCTAATACATCTTAGAGCCTTGTGACATGCATGTTACCTTATAACACATGATGCATTAGATTGGTACAACTCCATCCCTTAGCATTCATTCTTTTCCTTTGGGCAATTGGCCTAAATTTTCTTATAACACTTATCGATCAACATTGCTTGAAAAGTGAGTATCATAGATTTATACACCATTCAAAAATTTGAAGATGAATCCATATCATACTTTATATCTCATTGGTATAGCCTGATCAATCAGTTAACATTTTCCTTGCCACAACATGAATTAATTAAATTATTTTCATGCTCTTGTGTAAAACATATCTTGTCCATGTTATAAATTCAAACCTTCAATTTTTTTTACAAAGCCTTTACCATGGCACGTAAACTCAAAATTTAGGGCATTAAAGAGGGAAAAATTAAGTTACGCAATAAAAAATTCAAACCTAACCCAAAAAAAGCAATAACAATAATCCTAAACCAAAAGGGGCAGCAAAATGCTATTATTCTAAAAACTTCTTCCCCTCCAACACCCAATCAATCATGACCATCCACTTCTAAATAATTACCACCTAGGGGCCTTACTCATTTCCCCCCTAAGAAATATACCCCTTTAGGAGAAACTTACACTTTTTTATTATATAAAATCCTACAAGCAAATGTTATTGAGCTCCCTTTAATTAGACCAATCAATGATATGCATCCTAAACCCACTTGGTATAAAGAGAATGAATTTTGTACCTATCACAGGGTAAAATGACATGACATAGAATAATTCCAATCCTTTAAATGATTGGTGCAAGGCCTCATCGACAAGGGGGACCTTCATTTGGACAATCTAAATGCTCCTCCCAACCAATCTTTAGATATTTTCAAGTAGCCATTTCTAAACCATCCATCCACATCAAACATAGTCCAAGCTAAACTTGGAGAAACACAAAATTAGGATACACATATGATTGATATAATCTATGACCAGATATTTCCTAAAGAAACTCCATATCAATTTCCAATCTTGGATCTCCTCATGAGAGATGATTTTGATGTAAGTCAACCTAAAATTATCAAGACAACTCCAAAAACCTCTATAGATCTCCTGGATCTCATTACATGGGATCGTTCACATGAGCCATCCCCTTCATCTTCTTGAACTAAATATCCTAAAAATGAAAATGAAACCCCTCCTTGAGATGTCATAAATAAACATCCTGATACTTTTAGAGTCAAACATTCCACCCCTTTGGTCCTTGGTGAACTTATTCATAATATGTACAGATATCATAATATAATTGGATCCTATCAATTTTATCAATATAAAGACCATTCAAAATCATCCTCTATCACAATAATTCCTTACCCCAAATATACTAAGGGAAAGGGTAAATATCCTATCATCGATAGCTGGGATAATTGTCTTCTTATTCCATCAAAGAAAGCCTTATCCCATCTTCAAGTCAAGGTCTATCTTTTTTAGATGTCAAAAGATAAAAACCTTAGTTTGAATATCATTTTCATTCTCAACACATAAAATAAAAAAGGGATAACCCCTTTTATATCATCTCTATCATCTATTTTAGGTCCTCATCCATCTCCTAAGGGGCTAACCCTGGCATAGGTTCTTCCATTCAAATGCATGGGAAAATACAAAGTCTCTCTCCATTATTAACCATGCCTCCATCTCGATATCCATTATCTTTTTCTAAAGGTACATTAGAGAAATTTAAAGAAAAAGTGCCTAAGGTCATCCCTACCATGAAAGCTAAATGTCAAAACCAAATGATCAATATTTTTCCAAAAGAGATCGCACAACCTATTATAAGACCACAAAGTGACCCTTTGAAAGGATCTTACACTGTAATATTAAAATAATTGTTGGATATATCCCTCATAACACTACCACCTATACAACCTATTAACATTCACCCCTAAAGAGCTATTTGGTATAGGAGTTAGGAGATATGTGCATATCATAGAGTACCTGGACATGATATAGAAAAATATAATGCCCTTAAGGGTGTGATCCAACAGCTAGTCTAGGATGATGATCTATTAATTGATGATATAACTGATAAAAATCCTAAGGAAAAAGTCACCATCCCAAATATTCCACCTACCAATAATTCTACTAGTCCTATAAGTAATAAATAGTCAGTGGCTTCTTTAGACCCTCTATTATTACACATTGATGTTGTCCATATAGCCACCCACTCTCAAAATTAGAATATTAATAAAGCCAAAGTTTCAATTATAAGTGCTTTTACTCATAATAGACCTAAACCATCTAGAAAAAATGCTAAAGTCTCTATTATAAGAACTACCCCAACTGAAGCCAAGGATTTGGTATAAACCTCCATATTAAAATAACTCCACCAAATGCCTATAAAAATGCCATTGTATGAACTTATCAAAAACTCTCCACACCATCAACAAGTAATGATAGAAGTACTCCAAGATATTAAGGTTTAGCCAGATGAGCCTTAACCATTATTAACATTTATAGCCCCCCCCCAAATGGTGTTGAATGTTAGTTTCATTATTTTGAGGTCGTTCCTTTATCACTTGAAGACCAAAATCTCACAATTTCCATCATAGCTCAAATAAATCAAACTTAGATTAAAAGAGTTATGATTGATAATGGGGCCAATATCAATATTATTTATTCACATGTTTTCCAATAGTTATAGCTACCCAAAACCATTATTTCCCAATCCCTAACAATTCTTTATGCATTCAATGACATGTTAACACCCACATTAGGAACGGTTTTCCTTCCTATTTGTGTAGGTCCTCACACCCTCCATGAAATCTTTTATGTCATAGAAGGGACATTCTAATATAACATTTTATTAATATGTACATAGAGTTGTGTGATGAAATACATCCCCTCCACCATCCATTAGTAAATTAAGTTTGGACATGAAGGCTAGGTCTACATCATCCCCATTGATCCTCATCCCTTCAAATCATGCAACTACACTTTTTGACCAAGTGATGTCATACTACCCTTGCCTAATACAATCCCATCTTCATCCTCTAATCAAGCCTTGACTAGTGTAACTATTCTTGATTTAAAATTACCAGCTCATGAATCCATTGATTCCATGATATAACATCTTTCAATGAGGGAATACCAGCTATTGACCCTTATCATGTTACCCACTCCTAGGGAATATGACTGTTTAGACAAATAACTCATGTATCTACCCAACCTAGGTGAGTTTATCCCATTTGGGCCACCATTCTTATACACCCACTTGATATATGGTGGAATTGATCAAACTACCCTAGGGCTTGACAATTACACCTATGCTAAACCCTTTACATCCAATTTCTCATTTCCTAATAAATCTCAGTTCACACAAACCTATTTTTATCATTATTCCTAGAAGGCCTTCGACATGGGTAGATATGAATAGGTTCCTCATGACATCACATTAGGATATTTTTAAAAACCACATAAATATCACGGATTGAGCTTTAAGAAAGATTCTAAATCCTCTCTTGAACCCATTCTTCTACCATTTTTGGATGAAGAAGAGCAATCTTCATCATCTAATACCTCTTCCTCGACCAGTGACACTGTATCCATCCCTTCTAAATTTTTTTAGTCAATTCAATATTCATAGAACCCCTCATCTATCACCATGGTGGTGAGACCCAAATTATCCATTTAGTATATCCTAAGTTAATAGGACATGATATGCTAACCATCCCTATTCTTTAGTGTCAGGATGATGAGTCAATCTTAACTCATCTAAGCACTGAAAACTCTTATCTATGTAATTCTCTTCCATCCAAAACATCTATATTATTAAAAGAATCTTCTATTGATATTAATATTGGGTCTCAAGAAACATTGAGGATTATTAAAATTAGTAGATCCTTAAATCCTTATGAAAACCAAGATTTTACCACTTTTTTATCAGACTGTAGTGAGGCATTTACCTGGTCTTATAGCAATATACCTAGTATTGAACCCATAATAATTATCCATAATATCGTCACCTTTCTCAATGCTAAACTGGTAAAACAAAAGCTCTGTAAAATGCATCCCTACATTATACTCCTAGTAAATGAGGAACTATAGCACCTATTATCTGCTAACTTCATTCAAACCATCGATTACCCTCAATGAATGTCCAACATCATTCTAATCACTAAGCCTATAGGGGGACTTTGTATCTATACTAACTTTCATGATTAAAATCTTACTTTTCCAAAAGATGATTTCCCTCTTCCTAACATCAACCAATTAGTGGACCTGATATTTGGCCATGAAATGTTGTCCCTTATGGATGGTTTTTTTGGTTACAATCAAATACTTATTACACCAAAAGATCAACATAAAACTACATTTATTACTCCTTGGGGGACCTTCTTCTATCATTTTATTCCCTTTGGCCTAAAAAACATAGGAACCACCTATCAACAGGCCATGACATATATTTCATGACATAATCCAAAAAATTGTCAAATATTGTGGAGATGATCTCCTTGGGAAGTCAAAATTATGCAAGGATCACTTATCCATACTAAAGGTTATCTTTGATCATTTGCTCTAGTATCATGTGCATCTAAATCCAAAAAAGTGCATTTTTGGTGTCTTGAGGGGTAAACTTCTAGGCTTCATTGTTTCTATTCGAGGAATAGAAGTGGATCCTACTAAAATAAAGGCCATTATATAAATGGCTCCTCCATCAAATCTTATTATATGGGATTAGGCTAGGGGATATCTCTAATGTTTCTATAATTATAAATAGGGCCCAATCCTTGACTTGGTCATTAGGACTTGGGGCCCCTAGTCTCTTGTTCTATATGGGATTTTGCCCTCCCAATTTTCCAGATAGTATTGCATTAGGGTTTTGAACCTCTAAAACCCAAACTCTATGTTTGATAGATGAAATTAGGGGTTTGAAGCCTGATTGGTATTAGGGCCCCCAAACTAACTTTCTTAGCAATTTTGATTTTAAAGTACAATGCCAATCAATAAATGAGACCGATTAGGTCTGCAAGTTTATAAAAGTGTCACTCAATTTTATTCAATATTTTGAATCATGAATAGAACTAGAGATAAAAATTTCAAATATTAATGTTTAAAAAGACTTGTCTAGTTCAAAAAATCCTAAATAGGTCTATTGGGCCCATTTTTAGTAGTTTTTCATTTTTTTAGCATAACTTTATCTTTGGGTGTCAAAATTTAAAAACATTTGATTTGGTAGAAAGGAGTCTCCATCCCAAACATAATGTTATCTTATTTTTTTCCTAATTCCTCATAGTTTGTAACCTATTCATGTTTTTCTATGCTATTAAAGTATTCAATCTTATTAATTCACTTTTTTAACTTCAATTTGGTCTATTTTGTAGGGTAACCAGTGAAAGTGATGGGAATGGGAAGAGGAAGAGGAGGTAGATGGGGCATTAATGGTGGTTGTTGATGTTTTTTTGAGGGAAAATACTCCCTTGAAAAGACCATTATCTATATATTGGCTCATTTTGACAGTCAAAGGGTTGGATTTTATTATCCACACAAGAGATTTAGAGCTATCCCTTTTTCCTTTCTACAATTTTCATACTTTATTAGTGTTAATTTCTCCCTCAAATCCTCCCATATCATTATGCTGATAAATTTTTGGGAGAATGATTGTAATTAACTTTAATTTGATTATAAAATAATGTATTTTTGATTAATATAATATTTGGATTATTTTTTTCCATTTGTGCATGTATATGGTGGTGGTGGATGTTATTTATTTGTTTCCTCTCATTAGACACTTACACTAGATTTTCATTTGATTGTGAAAGCAATCATTTGATCATAGACTAGATTATGGAATTTGTATGATCATGATCTCAAATTTATCTCCATTATTATAGGTTTTTATTTTATTTCTCTCTCCCTTCTCTATTGATGTTTATTAATCAATTTATTGATCTAGGATTTGAATTAATGCAATATAAGCGAATGTCTATCTTTATTTATATGAATGTATTCTCCACTATTTTTTATTGCATTGTTGAATGATTAAATCAATGGAATAAACTTTAAAATTAGATGTAAACGTACTAAATGGAACCCTATACATGTTAATTTTAAAACTAAGTAACACTTGAATTAATGTTTGTTTATCTATTTTTGGCACCTACACAAAACCTAATTAAACAAAATGACAAACCTACATTTCATTTTACATTGTTCAAGTACCCAAAACCCATTGAAATAAAGTTTAGAATTTAGATTAGGATTTAAATTTAAAAAGTCCTCTTGAAATGGAATGGTTGAAATGAGACACTATGTGATGATCAATGGCCTAGACCATGTAGATATAAACCTTGGGGACATTCCCATGAATCTCCTTTCAAGAGAAGTGAGTCATGTGATGATCCTAAAATGTTGGTGCAAGCCAAAATGTATGCCAATAAAAATAGCACTAGAAAGAGGGCCTCAACCTATTTATAACCATAAAACTAAAATTTTAGCATAAAAATTTACACCCAAACACTTGAGTGTGTTACCCATGCTCGAGTAGTTCAAAATCTAAACTAGAAAGCAGAAAGATACCCATGAGATCAAAGTTTGTAGGGGCTGATTTTGAGTTTTTAGAACTCATTGAGCATAGAATTCCAAGGGTAAATAAAGGGAAACCAAAAACACAATAAATAAACTTATCTAGAAGCTCACCTTTGGTTTTAACTCCATTTATCAGCCCTTTTAGTACCCCTCAAAACCCATAAATGGTGGATAATATTTCTTATCTTGGTAAAGGTGTATGCCCTATGAATTTTCTAGGGACTACCCATGATTTTACAAAGAATATGGATAAATTCTATCTAAATTACATACCAAATAAGTTTCAAACAACTAAAAATCACATTCAAGCATTCAAATATGCCTTGATCTAAACACAATTTTAAAATGAAAATGTGTCTTACCGCTTGTTCCCTTACTCCTTGGGAGAATTTGTTTATGCCTAGTATCTTAGGTTACCAAATGGATCTATAACTTCATATAATGATCTTGAAACCATTTTTATCAACCACTAAATGTTGCACATTGATTTGAATGTCTTATATCACCACTTTATTGCTTCCTATAAGGATACAAATGAACCTATGAGTGTTTTTAATGAATAGTTCCACAAGATTTTTCAAATGCTAAAAGACATGTACACTCAAATGAAAGTGGCTACCATACAAACATACATGAGGTATGTAGACTCAATGACTTACATGTTCCTTATAAGAACCTCAATAGCCCTCTTGTCCTTGTCCTTATCCTACAACGAGGTTGTCAATATTGAGAAATAGATGGTGCCACAAGGCTATGGAGTTGGTCCTTTACCTTCATTATGCTAACCATGTGTTTATAACTAAATTTCAATGATAAATAATGATTTTCATCACAACACTTCATTAATGAATCCAATCTTAGGTTCCCTATATGCAAGCCTAAATTTAGTATAAAATCTAACACCTATAAACTATATGCCTAGAATTCAACCTTATGTACCTCCTAATCATGTTTAACCATAGGCAAACAATAAACAATTTATTCTTGTGGCATATAAAAACATTATTAACATGCCTAAAACTAGATATTATTCTACTTATATTAGTAAACAATATGGTCTCCCATCATTTATAAATAATTAGATGCCTATTAATAATGTACATAACCAAGCACACCATGTTGTCCCTACATTTATAAATGTTGTGACATTAGTGACCGACACTCAACCAGAACATGGGGCCTAGGACAAAGTGTATGGGGGACAAATTACTTTGGTTGTTTAGAGTGAATAAGTAGATTTAATTTAGATAGAACAAAACTAAACACATTCAATAGATTAGAAGTGTTTACTTGTGTAGACACCTAAATCTAACTACTGATAACCTCCAATCAGGGTTTTGGCCAATTTCCACCCAAAATGTACAATTTGGCCTAAAACATGCTAAATGATGTGAAAATAACATATTAAAATTCTAATTTTGGCTAGGGTATCCCTAAATGGAGCAATGCAATTTATGGGCCAACTAACTTTGATTAGTTCATTTTGAGTCAAAAGGCTAATTTTGCACCTAGGTGCTCAGGATTGCTCTTTCCTATCAAATCTTTTGCATAAAACACGTGCCTTTGTTATTTGTTGATTGGTAACATCATAAATGGTAATATGGATCCACCACATCTAATATCACCTTCTAATTCTAATCTAGTCAAATTTTAGACCAATAACAAGACATTCTAATCAATTTGAGTAATTTGTGCACAAAGTGCTTAATCATGCTTAAGAGCTAATTAATCCAAATCAAGGCATAATCAAGAATTATATTAAAACTTGTTGAATACTTGTTTTTAGAAATGAATATTGAATATATGTATCATCAGGTGACCTCATTTCTTAGGAAGACATCCCTAGGCCATAAATGCCATAAATATCAGGATTCATGCCCTCCATGCCTCATCAATGCCTTCTATGATGCCCTCCATTCCTCTTAATTTCCCCTTATTCCAATGTCATGATGATAATAATTACAAACTTAATTCTAAAAATTGAATTAACCCTCAACCACACATTTTAATCTTGAGATGGATGGTTCAGGTTGATTCTAGACATTTGTAAAAATCTATAAATAGAGAGGCCATTAACATCATTTCTAAGCTATTTTGATGCAAAGTTATAATGCCAAATTGGTTCCAAGAAGCTTCAAGTAATTAGTGTTACCATGACAAATTGATTCCAATCTAAGCCAAGCCACAAGCTAAAGGTGTCAAGGAGAGATGGAGGTAGCCAAGCTTCCATTGCCAAGGACTTAATGAGCACAAGCCAAGCAAGCCACCACTACAAAGGCATTTGAAGCATCCAAAAAAGGTGGAGGAATTTTTGTGTTTTCATTTCTTGATTTTTAATTGTGTTTTTCATTTGATTTTGTTAACTAACCTCTCCCTAGTGTCTAGGCTTAGAGATGTTATGCTATTAGTGTGTTTATTTCATTTTGTTTGTCATTTTGGAACAAACACCATAATAACCATATTCTCTTGAGTCAAATTCCTAGATCACATAATGACATGCCTAATGGGACTCGATGCATCTCACACCTAAATAATACCATTTTTTAACTCTAAAATATTTATTTGGGCTCTTACAACTCTTGCAAATTTATTTTCTAACTTTATTTTGCCATTTTTTGTTTGCCATGGTTTCACATAGTAACTGACATAAGTAAGTAAGACAAACATTGATTACATATCTTAACCAATGTCAGTTATCAAAAATGACATTGATTATATCTTGGTTAACCAACATAACCATCATTGGTTGAACATAGCCAACATCGGTCACTGTGTTTTTCCAAAAACATAGACCTGAGAGTTATTTTTTGAAAGATCATTATTTCAAATCAAAAAGTTCTTCAAAGCTAAAGGACATGCTAACATTTTTATTGGAGGACCAAGCTTGACAGTTGCTCAAAACATTTTTAAATCACCTTTTCATGCTTAAAAATCAATTATGAACCTTGTTTTGGGTGTTTAACAAAGGATATAGATGTTTTTAGTGAATGTTTTCAAATTTTGCAACTAAGACCAAGGGGTCAAATAAACACCACCAAATATTTCATTTTGGGTTTAAAATTGAACATAATTGTCAATTTTTATTTGGAAAAAAGAGGAATGTTGCATGTATGTTCTTCCATTTGTCCCCTATAGGGAACCCTTAGAATCAAAAGCATCATTCCTATTGCAAGTATCTTAGTCCAAGGCTTAGAAATAAATTCATCTAAAGCACTCCCCAAAAACTAGTCAAGTTTTGGTGACCTTGAAAACAACCCTAAAGTATTTCTACTTTCATGCTTTATTTATTTTTATGCAAACTTGGATTGTGAGGGGGACTTCATCACCTCCTACAAATTATTTAGGGAAGCTTTGACCTAGGGTTTCATCTCCTAACATTGACTTCATTTCTCTCCTTTGGAGTTGCACACGGGATGTAGTGGCACTTTGGACATCACACTACACTAAGCGAATAATAGGATGTAGTGGTTGCAAAAAGGACTAAACCTTTTTGCAACAAGCCAAGTGATATAGACCTAAAATCCATGATTATATTTTGCATTGTTTGGTGTGAAAGTCATTATGCAATTGATTCCCCTAGATCATTCAAAAACTTGTTAGATCTTAGATAAATCCCCACTTGCCACAAAACTATTATTGGTGCAAGGTGTGCCTCAAAATCCATGTCACAGTATTTTAATTTTAGGAAAGGGGGGGTTAGAAACCCTACTATATAATGCATATTTACTTTTGGATGAACACTTAAAATCCTCTCAAATGATGTATATTGACTAATTATAACAATATCAAGCAACCTTGTCAGTTTAGGATCTAAGGGTGATTAATCAGTTGGTCTTATCCTAGATTAAAGTCTTGTTTGAAGTTGAAACTTGGTGTAAACATACAATCCAAACCAAACTCATAGTCCAAATTTTCCTTTGAACAAAGAGGTGTTATGCTCCCTGTGTAAGAACATCAATTTTCCTTGTTCAAAGTTCATCAAAATATTCAGAGTCATATCATCCACTTTGGCACAATTATGCTTCTCAATTGAGTCTAGACCTTTACCAAATTTGTTTAAGTCCTTCACTTGTAATCTAAATTCAGAATTACACTTTTACAAGTTCATAAGGTTGATGTGTTAAGTGGGTTTGCCATTTGAACTAAACTTGAGGTAAATTAGGTTTAATTTCCAATTTGGGTTGAAGGCCATTTAAGACTCATAATCATTATCATCACTTGATAGACTTAAACCATTTTATGATAAACACTTGCACTTTGAGTCTATGCTCCATAACATTTTGAGTCAAGAAAGGTAGTGTTATGCTATCAAAATTATGGAAAAATGTCTTTGCCTTAGAGAGTTTTTGAAACAAACTTTTTTATCACACCTTTTGGGTAGTATAGCATCGTTACACTACCCAAAACATTTCAAATATTGTTTCATAAACCCTTCCTCATAGAGTTCAAATTTGTTCCTACATTTTCAAGCCAATTTGAGTGTACTTTTGTGATCCTTTGTCTAAAGCATAGTTATATGGTTCACCTTTATATAGCTTTTTTTTCAAAATTACCAAGTTTTATACCATCTTTTGTGAGAAAATAAACTTTTCCTAAAGTGCCTTTTGTTTCATCCCTTATACCTAGTTGATCAGGTTCATGACCAAGAATCAAATGCTTAGTGTTTGTTAGAAGTGTTTCAAATCTGTTAGATTAAAACTTTCATCTATTTTCAAAGTCTATCTTTTGATGCCGTTTGGCCAAGAGTCTTAGTACATGCCTTGTTTGAGCCTAGATTTTGATGCCATGTTTGGCCAAAAGAACTAGCAACTTTTAAATTCCTAGATTAGACTAATTTGAAACACTTCAACCTTAGAGTTTGGCATTTTGATTTTTTTGTCTATTTACTTACCTTTGTGTGAACAATGAAATGTTAGATACTTTATGGTAGCTTGTTTCCTCATAAATATTTTTATAAACCTTTTGATCCTTTTGACAAAGCTAGACCAAGTTGAAACATCATCTATTTTAGATTCTATCCTTTTTAGAGTTTGTAGAAATCTTTAACCTTTTATCATAAAAACATTGACTATGGATCCCAACATGCATTCCTACACTCGTAGTGGACTCATGTATAATCTAGGGATTAGTAATGTAGTTACAAAGGAAAAAATGGTGCAAGACCCCTATGAGGATAATGTTTCTTATGAGATGGATTATTATCCCTCATATAATACTCAATTAGGGGCACAAAGCCAAGATCCATTGGCTAACTATCTAGTTAACACTCCACCTTATTCAGAATAGGACCAAGAACAAACTACATAATACCTAGCTACAATACCCATAGTGGATAAGCTAGTTCTTCAATAGTCATATTCTACTAATATGGCTTCCATATATGATCCATTTTTGTTTGAATGACATTTGTTAGAGAAAAAAGATGAGATTTTGGTTAGAGCCATAGAGGTAGGGGCCAAGTTTCTAGCAGACTTCCCTCATGAAAATTTACCAAGTCTAGTAAGAGTGCCCCATAATATCATTTATGATCAACATGCTTCTTCTAGCAATACTATGGCTCTAGTTCAAAAAACATATCAAGACCCTAATATATCTAATCAAGGCAAAAACATCATGGAAGATCACTTTAACCAAATGCAAATAGCATATCAAACCTACCTAAATTGAGCACATGATTTCTATCAGATGAGCATGGTGAGTAAGCCTCTTATTGACCTAGTTCCTTCAACATGCATGTTGATAGAGTTAACTGGACAAGATAATATGAGTTCTGACCCATTCATACAAACCACTTCAATAGATAACTTGATGCATATGCCCATTATTAAAGAAGTGTCTTTAGCCTCTACACTAAATAATGAGCCAAATGTAGTAGACAATGTGCAAACAACATCTAATCTTGATCAAAGTGGTACTAACACACAAACAACTAGCCAACAACATGTGCCTATAGTTAATCCTATAAATAGATCATCATACTAAGGAATAGGGGTTTATACACCCTAGCCTCAACTAGTTACTTCCTCAAGTGTACAACCTACAAGATTAGGTAATCAAACAATAACCAACGTTATGCCTCAATGATGGAATGTGATGAATCTTACTCCCCCTCAATAGGTAACAAGTAGTATTCCATAACAATAGACATAATCTAGTGTATCAACATAATAGAGGACAAATACATTGCCACATCAATTAGGGGAAACTAATGTTCCACCTCACCAAGTAATGATGAACATACCTTTTTAGTCATATACTAATATGTTAATTCAAAACCAAGCAACGACTAGTCAACAATGTGTAAATATTGGTCAGTGACAAATGCTAAATTTTCAACCTACTTTCACTTCCTCACAGGGATTTTTGTAACTAAGAGGTCCCTATTTTTCTCAAGTACATACTAGACTATCATTGGTTCAAAATATGCCACAAATTTAGAGACAAGGTCTTGGTCCACGAGTTCCCACTCCATATCAAGGTTTGATTAGTTGATAACATGTCCCTTTTCAACCAAAATAGGCACAAATTAGTTATATCCCTCCATCCTAACCACAAAATCCCCCAAGTCAAACCTTTATCACTAACCTAAACTAGAATATCATGCATCCAAATTTGCAATTTCATGTACATCTTAATCCACATATGCATATTCTTGGTCTATTACCCAACCCAGCCAATATACCCTAACAAGTATCTCCATCATACCCTGGTCAAAGTGTTCCACTTGTGACCTCCCAACCATCTACCCAAACCAACATTCTCCCTCAAACCAATATTATATCCAATTTTTTATCCCAAGAATTATAATAGATGAAGGATGCAATTGCTGCCATTCAAGTAGGTAAACAAACTAAAAATTTCAAATTGGATGATGTGTGTTCCTATCCATTCAACATGGAGTATTTGTAGATACCATTTCCTCTAGGATACTAACCACCAAAATTCAATAAATACAAAAGGAAAGGTGACCCTAAGGCTCATTTGATCAAATTCTTTGTTGTATGTCAACCAGTGGCATATAGTGACGTATACGTTTTGCTATTGTTTCTATGTAGCTTGGCTAGACAAGCCTAGGAGTGGTTTTTAAAGTTGCCCAAGAATTTATTAACAAACTTTGATGATCTTTTTGATAAATTTGTGTAGCACTTTTCCTATAATATCAAGCATGAGATTTCATTAGTGGACCTGACACAAGCAAATAAAAAATCTAGGAAGAGTTTTGTAAGTTATTTATAGTGATAGAGAGCCCTTTCAAGTCATTTCACCCATAGTTTACTAGATTGCACATACATTCAAAAATATCATTGATAAAGGTTTGTTGATTGAGTGGGTGCTCATCAATAAATGAGTCATCAAGATTAATTTAACCAATCAGGGAAATAGCCAACAAAAAAATCCTATTTAAGTGTAAGCAACGTAACCAACACAGGCCAATAAACAAGAAGATCAAAGCAATTCAACTGTAATAAGAATGTTGTGGGTAATGGAGTAACCAAATCTCATCATGTCCAAATTATGAAAACATCATTCATACCACATTTTTAGCTTACTCTTACCCAATAACTTCTCCAACTAATGCCACAAGCACAACAACCAAAACAACAAATGCATCATCCTTTACCATTGCAAACCCCTCCTCCTAAGAGAACCATGCCTACACATCGTGTCTTTAGTGACTTAGGAGAGCCTATTAAGTCTATATTTTTCAAGCTTACTACCGATAATATAATTAGTTAGCCTATACCAAAACATTATCTACAAGGCATTCCTTATCCTGATTGATACCATGAAAATGAATTATGTGACTATCATCGGGTCAATGGGCATAATCTACGAAGATGTGTCCAAATTAAGCATTTAATTAAAAATATGTTAGAGAATGGGGAGATAACATTAGATAATGGTGCTTCCACTTCCAATCAAACTCTTGAGATTTATCAAAACCCTTTTCCATGATATAACAATTAGTAACAACAAAATAATCAGTAATAACAACAATAATGACTACTACAGTAGCAAAATCAATAGTATCAAAATCAAAAGCTAAACCAATAGAATCAAAAAAATTAGTATAAAAACCCATAATGACATAACAATGGAAAAAAACAAGGTTATAATGGTAACAACCAACAAACCTACCATGTAGTTGCACATGACTATAATAGGGTTGTAGGTCATATTGTAGGGGGTAGCATAATACCATCTCCATTAATCCTATACCAAGCACTAATCAACCTAGACCATTGCTAAACAACAACATTCATCCAAATTACATGGATAATCCTTCTTTGAACTGAGAATGCATACAAGCAAACCAAAAAACTATGACTTCCCCTTTTGGACCTTATATCAATAACTTGTTCTTGCCACGTGATCACATGCAAGTGCATCAACAATCAAGACTTGTCTTATCTAGTCCCACATGATTTAAAACATCAATTAACAATAATGGTCTAATATTTAATATTTATTATGCAATCATAACTTAGAGGTCAAAGATTACTATCCTACGCCCACAACCATCTACCACTTTGCTTGTTATCTAGCCAACCATTCAGCGTCAGAATAAACCATTCACTACTAACCAAAATAAGAAGTTTGATATTGGGGAATAATGCAAAAGACCTTAGCACACATTTATATCTTTGATTTGATACAAACTTAAATAATCCACAATAATGTATTGAATGAGTTTCTAAACCAATCCACTATTGCTAGTGACACATCCCCTGATAAATTTCAAGCTTTGGTTGGATACCTAGCTCCAACCCAACAAGTCACATTCAACCAAAGTGATATGTCTTCCTTTGACCCAATCCATAATAATCCATTATACATATAAGAATATATAAGATGGCATAAATTGAAACATGTCCTTATAGACAATGGATTTGGCCTCATCATAGTGTCTCTAAAGCTCATCAAGCTTATAGGGTACACAATGATAGATCTCCAACTAGAAACAATAACTATTAAAGATTATAATAATCAAGAAAGAGAGTCACAAGACACCATTAGTTTACCATTTATCATTGGGACTTTGACCCATGATACACTTTACCATGTGCTTGATATTGAGTTATGATAAAACATACTTCTATGCAGGCCTTGGTTATATGAGATTCATGCAGTCCCATCAACACTGCACCAATGTATCAAGTTTTCCAACTCAAGAATGGAAGTGAATATTCCAAGAGATTTACACCTATATGAACACTGCAAGCATCTTGAGGCTAAATTTCAAAGATATAATTATCAATACAGTATGAATCCAAGTTCTAAGTAGGATAAAGGAAAGGCTATACTTATTAATCCTTCATCAAATAATTTCATAGGTCCTAATACCTTGGATTCGCTTTCCCACATGCCACCTCCTAAAGCTTGTAATCATTTCACCATTTTAGATAATAGACTAGGAGAATATGTGACCCATGATACATTTCATATTTCCAATCTTCCTCAAAATTTGAAAACCTTTGGTCGACCTAAAGTCACCCCACATATGCATTGGCAATAAAGGAATAAAGATAAAGGACATATCACATTTGTACCAACATCTAGCTTAGAACCTAACCCTCTTGAAGGAGATGAATCATGTTTATACAATGAAAACCAAGCTAATTGTTATAAAAGTGCAAAGTATCCTATTCCCAATAGGATCATGGAGTGTCACAATTATGAAGGAAGAGGCCTTGAATTGAATTATCAAGGAACCATCAAGCCAATTTCCATGACTAAGTATGAAATACCTTATGGACTTGGATTTAAAATGCCTAGGGGTGACCCCACATATCTTATTCAAATTCTATCACCAATGACTAGTGATGATAATGTTACAAATAAAGTAGAGTCTAATCATAGCCTTGCCTTTGATGACCTAGTTGAAACCAACCTATTTGATAACAATGCCATTTGTACCCTTACCCTAGCCATTCATCACAACCCATTACCATTATACTATCCCCAACTGATAGATTGGGACCAACAAGAATCTAGTCTACTAATTGATGAGTTCCAAAATGATGAGGTATTCTATGATTTCTTAGGTCTTAGAGACAATGTTCTGTTGGGAGATCACAAATCATGATTCTCAATCACATTGGATCCTATAGCCTATTTTGGAGAGTGAGTGAACACCCTTAACCAAAAATAAATGAGTAAAACATTAAGGTCCCAAAGTGAAAACCTCTTTGAGGCATTTTCTAACTAAGGAAATAGTAAAGATAAAGGCTAGTCTAGTGGTGAAAACCTATTTTAGGCACCATTAAATGGGGGTGTTCATTCTTCTTCAAATTTAGATCAGGAGACCACCAATGATGAACTTGCCTATGGATCTAAGTTTAGCTTTGAGCAACAAAAATTATTTGATCAAATTCTTCAAGAATTTTAAATTATTTTTGTCACATGGATAGATCTCCCATTAGGGGATTTAGATTCATCATGCCTAGGAGAAGTTGAAGGGCAAGTCCTAACAGATGACCCAAACATAATCCAATAGTTCAAGTCATTGCCTATTATCCTAAAAGATAGTTTGACCCTTCTATTTGAAGATGCAACAAAGGTAAACATTAGGACTTGATCATACTTGAAATGGATAAAATTAGGAATGTCCCTCACTAACGAAGAACATGACATCTTTACATATATGTTGAAATAATTTGTAGATATCTTTGCATGGGCTTATTTTGACATGCTAGGTTTAGACCTCACCTTAGTTTTACACCACCTCATGGTTAATCCTGATACCAAATTGGTAAAACAAAATCTATGTAAGATGCATCCTTACATTGATATATTGGTAAATAAAGAGTTGGAAAAAATCTTAGAAGTAGGATGTATCTGATCCATTGATTACTCAAAATGGATATCTAATGTCATACTTGTTATTAAAAAGCCTAAAGGGATTAGAATTTGTACTAATTTTTAAGACATAAATAAATCTCATCCTAACGATGATTTACCTTTGCCTCATATTGACATGATCACTGACTCCATGGTAGGTTATGAAATGCTTTCACTCATGGATGGCTTTTTAGGATACAACCAGATCTAAATCACACTAGAAGATCAACATAGAATAATGTTCACCACTCCATGAGGAACATTTTGTTAACAGGTGATGCCATTTAGCCTTCAGAATGTTGAAGCCATATATCAAAGGGCTATGCCTATCATATTCTATGATATGATACATAATATTATTGAAGACTATATCGATGTCATATTATGAAAATCCAAAACTAGAGCCAACCATTTAGTAGTGTTGCATAAGATATATGAAAGACTATGAGAGTACAAAGTTAGACTCAATCCAAATAAATGTTTGTTTATTTTGACTTTAGGTAAATTACTTAGATTCATTATGTCTCATAGAGGTATTGAAGTTGATCCGTCTAAAGTCCATGTTATAACCAAGATGCTACCACCAACCAATTTAAATCAACTCCATAGTTTTTAGGGTAAGATCCAATCAATCTGATGCTTCATCTCTTAGTTAGAAGACAAGTGCCATCCATTTACACACCTTTTAAATAAAGGAGTTGCATTTCATTGGGATGATCACTGCCAAATAGCTTTTCAATAGCTCAAATATTATCTTGTTAATCTACCTATTTTATTACCTCCTATGCCAGGAAAACCATTCTTATGCCATCCATTTGCACATTTTTTGAATAAAGGAGTTATATTTCACTGGGATGATCACTGCCAAATAGATTTTCAATAGCTCAAATATTATCTTGTTAATCTACCTATTTTAATACCTCATATGTTAGGAAAACCATTCTTCTTATACCTATCAGATACTAATCATGCTCTGGGGGAACTTTTGGCTCAACATGATGATAATGGAAAGGAACACATTATATACTACCTAGGTCATACCCTGGTTACATATGAACATAACTATGTACTTATTGAAAAATCTTATCTAGCCATGGTTTTCATAGCTCATAAATTGTGCCATTACATGTTGAATAATAAAATCATGGTCATTTCAAAAGTAGATCCACTTAAGTATCTACTATCTAAAATAAATTTACAAGGTAGAATGGCTAAATGGATCATGCTTCTCAGTGAATTTGACATAGATTATGTCAATCAAAAGGCAATCAAGGGACAAGTTCTTATAGATCAACTTGCTAAAGCACCTCTCATAGACACACAACCACTCATGTTTCAATTTCTTGATGAATCTATCATGACCATCATTGAAACACCCCTTGAGGAATAACCTTGGAAGCTATATTTTGATGGTTCATTCACTGCACATAGATCAGGAATAAGCCTATTATTTATTACACCATAGGGAGATCTAATCCCTAAATCATTCAGAATCAATTTTCTTTGTATAAACAACATGGCTGAGTATGAAGCACTTGTTGTAGGTCTTTGAAAAGAACTGCATTGGAATATATCTCATCTCTAAGTTTATTGTGATTCTTAGTTAATCATCAATTAGGTCACATATCATTTTTAGACCAAAGATGATAAGCTAGTTCCATATAAAACCATGGTCAACACTCTTAAACAATAAACTACCAACATTTAGTTTGAGCATATACCGAGGGCTAGTAAAAAAATTGTAGATGCCATGGATACTATTGGTTTTTTGATTCAACAAATAGATAAAGCTAGAGAGTATCAATTCTTCATTGAGAATTTGTCAGCACTAGCTCATGAACCTTCAACTGTTACAATGATTTGTGATATTGTTGGTCCTAATTCTATCTAGTACTCAGAACTTTACAACTACCTTCATGACCAAGTTCTACCACCTAATCTCTCTAAAAAATAAACTAAATACTTCATTCATCATTCTGCTCATTATAATCTACTTGTATCCACCCTTTACCATCATAGTTTTGATGTAACTTTACTTTGTTGTTTAACTTTAGTAGAGTCAACATTACTATTAAGAGAAGTTCATGAAGGAGTATGTGGAGCCCATTCTAGCAGGGTAGTCCTATCCAAAAATATCTTATGTACTAGTTATTATTGGCCCACCATGGACATAGATGCCACTGCATATGTAAAAAAGTGTGACAAATGTCAATGGCATGCTAATCTGATTCATGCCCTAGCGAAAATTCTAAAATTGATGTTGGCACCATGGCCATTTCTACATGGGGACTTGAACTCATTTAAAATATTAACCCCACTTCATCTAATGGACATAAATATATCCTTATCACCATATAATATTTCACTAAGTGTGTTGAATCTATACCCCTCATGTGATTGGAAATCAAATTTCCAAATTCATCTTCAACCATCTCATCTACCACTACGGTATTCCCTTTGACATTATATATGATAATGGAGGATCATTCAAGAATAAATATGTAGACCAGCTATATACTAAATATAACATCACACAACATTTTTATACAATATATTACCCTCAAGGTAATGGCCAAGCCAAGGCATCTAACAAAACCATTATCAATATTCTTAAAAAGATTGTCAATGATGTCAGTCATGATTAAAACCTCTAGATATTCCCTACTCTTTGGGCATACTGTACCAATCATCATACCCCTATAAGAGCCACTCCATACTCACTTGTTTATGGTACTAAAGCCATCCTTCCATTTGAGGTCGAATTTCCTTCACTATGCATCTCTTTTAAGCATGTCCTGTATGATCATGACTATCGAGTAGCTTGTTTATAAGAGCTAGACCTACTTGATGAAAAATGCATAGTTGTGTTCAATAATATTCAATCATATTAGAACCGAATCAAAGGTCTCTATAATCAATGTGTTAAGAATAGAACATTTTAACTTGGTGATCTTGTTCTTAAAAAAAACCAAAAAACTACCATGGCTGAGAAGAAACATAAAGGGAAGTTCAAACCAAACTAGATAAGGCCTTTCATCATTATAACATATTATGGATCAGGAACATACAAGCTTGCCACACCAAAAAGAGATAAACTTTTAGAGTTAATGAATATTATTCATCTCAAGCATTACTATGCTTAAGTGCTAAGGTGTATCATTTGTAAGGACCATTTCAATTATTCCATTTTATCACTGTCCTTCTTTGTACATAATACCATCCTTATCTGTCTTCTTTTCCATATCCAATTTCCACTTCTGACCTATCAGCCTAATGTGTCCTAAAACCTAGCCCAATTGACCTTGGTTTTTGACATTCATTACATGCTTTCAGCATTAAGGTATCTAATCATTTTCATTAGTTGGTTCAAGTATTTTAGATAGAAATCATATTTTGGGATAGTGTGATAGAATTTTTGGCAATTGCATCTTTTATTTATTATTCCTTCCTTACCACCAGTCTTGATACTAATTATAACCACCTTTGGGAAAATTATTTCCCTTGATCTATGCCATTGTGTCCTGGTTATAACCACCTATGGGAAAACTAGAGGAAACATTAATCCTTGACATACCAACTTGCCACTTCTTATGTCATACTATGTTTTTTTACCAACTGTGCCTATTTTGTTTGAATTGACTACTACACTAGTCAAATTCCTCCATTATAAGGGTGGAAATATAGTGACTTGAGGTCTTACTCTAGGACTATGTAGGTAGCACTCAATACTTTTTGAGGTCAGCTCAGTCACCCTTTTCCCTACACTCTCACCATTTTATGAGCGACCTAAGTTTGAACACTCTCACCATTTTGTGAGAAACCTAAGCCATGCTCTCATCATTTTGTGAGTAAACTTAGTTTAAACACTCTCACCATTTTGAAATATTGAACCATTTAATGTCTCATCATTATTTATTGAGTTGAGACACTCCAAACAAATTCAAAAACATTTGAAAGATCATTAGACAAGAACAAAAACATTGACCACTTCTTTGCCTTAAAGATTCTAGGAACCCTTAATAAGTTATAATAAAATCACCTGTCATTTAGTTTCCCCATATTTTTTGGCCTTTTTCTCTCACACACTTTTCATTTGTCAAGACCATTCCTATTCTTCTATCACATCCATTCTATTTGTTTTCCTCAGTTATCATATTCTTCTCATTCCCTGGGAGAACTACATTTGGCCTGAAGTTTTTTAATTAGATATCACATCCATGGAACTATGTAGGAAGTGTCCACTTTCCTAGTGCATATGGAGATCTCTCAGCCACCCCCTCCCTTTTCTTCTATTCCCCCATTTTGTTTGTTTGTTAAGTTGTTGCCTATTTTCTAGGGATAATGTTCGTAGGGTTTTTATTACATTGTTTGTTTGTTTGTTTGTTTATTTCTATTTATTTTATTTTATTTGTTTATTTTACTATTTAATTTTATGATGGTTGACTTGATTCAATTTATGTTTGTTCATTGGGTGATTCTTTGTCCACACTTACACTTGAATCCATCCTTATTCATAGGTTTACATTGTCATCATGGTTTCTATCATTGGTGCATTGTTTTCTATTGAGTATTGGATTACGGGAGTCAAACCTCATGCATATTTTGGCCATGTATTTATGGTGTTTTATCATGAAGCCTACCATCACATGCTATAACAAACCTCAGATTTAATAAGTATATTCAGTAATGGCAACATCTCTTTAGTATCGACATCCTGATGCCATCCCAATCATATCATAAGTAGAGTAATTAACCATGAAAGAATTTCAACATTTATTAGTCTAAACATGCATCTCCATACTAGTAGGTTGTTCCAATTCATCATTACCCTCTGTGTTAAGTTATCATCATTCTCAGCCAAGTTTATCATGTTTTCCATAATCAGGGTCCAATGATTATAATTACCTATGGGCAAATCATTGCACACCATCCCACCTATATTTCTTAAAGATTATAACCACCTTTGGGCAAATCATTATGTTGTCACCACTGTACTTTTTTTACCCATATAGGGGCATGTTATTCTCTTGTTTATCTATCCTAACTTGGGTATCTCCATCTTCTCAATGATTATAACTGCCTTTGGGAAAATCATTATGTTATCATATCACATTGCCACTATCAGGGTACAATGTTTATAACCACCTTTGGGAAAATAATTATGCACCATCCCATTTACATTCTTATAAATTTTGACTACTTTTTCAATATCATTGTGTTTTCACCCCATCATATTTCCTTTCTTTGGGCCCCTCATTTCATTTCTTTCTTTTTGAGGGACCATTTACTGATCTCCTTGTGCCAATCATTCCCTCGAGGGGGTATCATACAATTAGTTTATCATCATTGTAGTTGTAGGCATATAAGACCTTTTCATTCTTTGATAAGATGTTACTATGTTTATAGCTTGTAATTCCTTCCCAAATAGGGGCAAATTATAGACACCTAAATTTGGCCGTTGATAACCTCTAATCAATATTTTGGCCAATTTCTACCCAAAATGCATAATTTGGCCTAAAAACACTAAAACATGCTAAATGATGTGAAACTAAAAAATTCAAATGCCAATTTTGGCTCGGGTATCCCTAAATGGAGTAATGAAATTTATGGGCTAACTAACTTTGATCAATTCATTTCAAGTCAAAAGGCTAATTTTGTACCTAGGTGCTCGAGATTGCTCTTTCTTATCAAATCTTCTACACAAGACACGTGCCTTTGTTATTTGTTGATTGGTAACATTCTAAATGGGAATACATATCCAATGCATCTAACATCACCTTCTAATTCTAATCCAATCAAATTTTAGACCAATAACAAGGAATGTTGATCAATTTGAGTAATTTGTGCACAAAGTGCTTAACCATGCTTAAGAGTTAATTAATCCAAATCAAGGCCTAATCAAGAATTCCATGGAAACTTGTTGAATACTTATTTTTAGAAATGAATATTGAATATCTGAATCATCAGATGATGTCATTTCTCAGGAAGACATCCCTAGGCCATAAATGCCATAAATATCAAGATTCATGCCCTCTATGCCTCTTAGTTTCCCCTTCTTCCAATGTCATGATGAGAATACTTACAAACTTAATTCTAAAAATTGAATTAATCCTCAACCACACATCTCAATCTTGAGATGGATGGTTTAGGTTGACTCTAAACATTTGCAAAAATCTATAAATAGAAAGGCCATGAACATCATTTCTAAGCTATTTTGATGCAAAGTTATAATGCCAAATTGGTTCCAAGAAGCTTCAAGCAATTAGTGTTACCATGCCAAATTGATTTCAAGCCAAGCTAAGCCATAAGCTAAAGGTGTCAAGGAGAGATGGAGGTAGCCAAGCTTCCATTGCCAAGGACTTAATGAGCACACGCTGAGCAAGCCACCACTACAAAGGTATTTAGAGCATCTAAGGAAAGTGAAATAATTCTTGTGTTTTCATTCCTTTCTTTTTAGTTGTGTTTGTCATTTGCTTTTGTTAACTAAGCTCTCCCTAGTGTCTAGGCCTAGATATGTTATGCTATTAGTGTGTTTATTTCATTTTGTTTTTCATTTTGGAAATAACACCATACTAACCATCCTATCTCGAGTCAAATTCTTAGATCACAACTTGTAGGAAATACAACTTCTATTCAATAGAAAAGAATAGGGATATGGTACACTGTATTAAAATGCATGAATTATAGAGTAGATATGTAGATCATGCTATCTGCATTATGACTATGTATGACATTGACCCTTATCTAGATGTATATGTTAAATATTTATAAAAAGGAATACAATATTAGTTACAATAGTTATGGGTTATAAATAAGATGATTGACTCATTTCATCTTCCTTGATAGATTATGGTTGAGATTCCATGTTAGTGGTGACTAATGGTTCATTTCACAAGATTATTGGCTAAAATGTGCTACCTGATTAGCCACACAGTAAGATCAAGATGACACATGGATATGTTATAGCGAGGATAAGTGTGGGCACACAAGTCTAAGAGTGAGTACTAGTGAGGTGCACAGGGTTATAAGATAAGCATCACATAATTTAGTATGTTAGATATGATTAGGTGTGATCTGAGTGTGAAATTCTATGAATACATGCATGACTTATGCACAAGTGTGTAAGCAAGCTTCATTTTGAGGAGTGTGAGCTATGTGTAAATAAATAAGTGAGTAGCTTATTTTATTATGTAGGAGTTGTACATGGATCTTTCACCCTTTTTAAATAATAATGGTATCCATTTCAATAGTGTAAAATTAAGTAAACTACACTTTAAGTTGATAAAAAGAGTACCACTTGGCATGATAAACATATTTTTCAACCTTGAATACTCAAAAAAGTTAATGTTTACCATGGTAGGTATATGTGTCTATCACTTTGATGATATGGTCCTTGTCTTCTAGGTGCAAGTGTTCATGATCTAAATCAAAAGGAAGTTGTGTCACTGTTGGCTCAATAAGTGGTAGAGTGTAAGGCTTGAGAAGTTTCATGTTGAAGATTGGGTACAAGCCCAAGAATGGAGGGAGATCAATAATAAAGGAATTAATAATATCGATGCACATAATGGTATAAGGACCATAATGCAAAATCATGATCTTCCAATGTGTACCTTTGAAGCATTCCTTCTAAAGGTGCAAACAAAATTTATCTCCAACTCATAATACATGAGGTGTGTGATGTGGATCATGGTGATCCTTATACTTTCCTTGTGTGTAATAGAGGATCTGTTAAACCTATTGATGAATAGACTAGGTGTGTTTCATAAAATTATCATCTTTATTTATTTCCCATTCTTGTGTGTGCGACTTAGGGCTAGTTGGGGCATGTTAAGAGATGTCTAGATGTGTTAAAGGTTGAAACCCAAGACATGTATGGAATGGAATATGACCTGTATAGTTATGAAGGGCTCTATTGTGTGCATGTTAAATGTATAAGAGATTTTAATACTAAGTGAGAGAATGTACACATTTATACATTCATATAATATGAACAAGTGTGTGATTGACCACTTTGGTTTGCCCATATGTCTATGGATGAAAATCCATAAATTGATCCAGATATGTACTATCAAGTCCCACAATGATTTACAAAAATGACCTAAAAAGTGTGGATCTTGATTAGAGATGATATATGGTTGAAGCCTAAAATTAATGCAAACATGGTTGAAGAAATTTGACACAGTGCTAGTTGTGTCAATGTCTTTCTTACAAGAAACCATGATAGCCATCTTAGAAAACCTATCAACTACAATTAATACAACATCATGTTGGAATTTCATCATAGGCAACATAGTTATGAAATCCATATTGATATATTCATGTGGTCTAGATAGAACTGATAAAGGTGTGTAAAGTCCCATCTTTATATTCATGGACTTGGTGATACAACAAGGAATGCAAGACTTGATGTGGCATTCCATGTTTGTGCACATATGTAGCTAATAGAAGTGAAACTTAATGTGAATAGAGTATTTATCATGAATAAGTATCATGAGGTATAGGTGTAGCACACCTATCAAATGATTCATTGATGAGATGTGTCATTAGGAACACAAATATGTTCAAGCTTGTATAGAAGTTGGTCAGACAAGTAAAACTCTTGAACTTGTTTACCTTATGCTAGGCTGGTGTAATTTATTATGAAGTCCTAGTTAGCTGAGTAGATAGATATCCAATATGCAAAGTTGTATTTACATGTATCCATCACTTTTATGAGCACTTGAACTAGAAGTCAACTAAGGTAATCAACTACCTTATTATCCTTCCCTTTTTTTTCTTAATCAAGAGATAGAACTTTTGAAAGTTATTTATCCATTTCATATGTCATGCATTTTCCATCTTATTATAGGTTTGTAAGAACTAAAGTGGGTTGTGATATAAATGAATAAATGTCTCCTTCATTAGAATGTATTGATTCCATTATTTAATTAATTATAAGGTCAATTAACTTTACACTATGTTGTTTAATGTTTCTAAATAGTATGCAATCATATGTCCATGTTGTATGAAAACTTCACTAAGTGTGTAGTCAGATGCATTAGTGTGAATTTTGAAGGAATGTGTAATGTTGAGCATTGAGAGAATAAGAACTACATAGAGGCATTGCTTGAGTGACTCAAAAGTGTGTTAATTGACATGATTCCAATAAAATTTGGATTTGGCATGTGCTATATGGATGATAGTCTATGAAATGTATGAGAAAATAAGGATGAACCTATGGTAGAATATAAAAAATCTAAAAAAACTCCTAAATTATGTGAGGTTATGTGGAGTTGGAAAATATTGGATCACTTTGATCTTCTCTAGATTGACACATATGCCTGTGTGATTAATGATGTAGCTCAGGTACTGAATTTGTGTAGCGATAAATGCACACTTTGCCAAGCTGGCCTATAACTTATGTTGATGTAAGTGTTTAGGATTGTCATTGATGTCAAAGGTGCATATTGCATGAGGTTGATGTCATTAAGAGAGTGTGCCTAATTTGAAGTATGTTGATGTGATAAGGTGAATTTGTAGTTTTCATTGATTTTATTGAGGTTGTTGTTGCATCTTATGAGTCCCGATTATTATAAATAGGTATGATGATCAAGTGAGCATTAAAACATGGTTAAAAAGGCTATAGGTATGCATAAGGTCATGATATAATGTTGATCAAAAATATGTTGTTGTGTGAGAGTGTTGTTTAAAGAGTGTGATTTTTTTATATCATTGAGGTAAGCATGTTTGAGTACTAGTTCTTAAGTACAAAGTGTCTTGAAAAGCCTGGTCTAGACCTTGTGAGAAGGTGTGCATAGTAAAGTTTGGTGAATTAAGTGGGCACAATATTATGATAGTTTTTTTATAATTATGTGATCATGTAATTAAAGTGTAGATACTTTCATAATTGCTTCAAAGTTAGTTTTCAAGTTTTAAGTGCTTAAGAAGCCTAGTCATGGCATGTAAAGTCCTTGTGAGAAGGAATGAGCTTAGTGGCTTGGTGGAATGAGTGAAAATAGATATGATTAGATATATTAGATTGATTAAGCTTGTATGAGATACATTAGATAACTCATGAGAGTATTAGGGTGAGCCTATAGGGGTAAGACCTTTAGACCAAATTTGCACCTAGACCACTTCTAGACCTTGCCTAGCCTAATGAGGTATCATGATCTATTATCAAGACATGTGAAAGATGTATGATAGTGATTAAGAATTATATAGGTTTATTGAGTATGCTAGTAACATGGAGATTACATGGAAAGAGGCATGAAGTCCATTTTTAAGGCCAAATGTCATTTGTAGGTCAAGGTCTAAGAGAACAAAGAGAGAGAGTGTGGCCTAATGAGGGGTCATGATTAGATTTCAAAGTGTTTGAGATTATGTAAGCATTTTAATAGGTGAGGTATGTTGTTTCAAGTTTATTCATGTATTTTAAGGTCATAGTTTTAAGGAAAAGGCATGAAAAATTGTTTTGTTTTCTCTTGAGTGCTTAGAATGAAGGTTTCTCAACCCAAGAATGATTTTCTTGTGCTCATTATCTCATAAAAATTTTGCATGGCAACCTAAGTTATTCATGGTAGATGGGGAAGGATATTAGATGAAAATGTTGGAAACAATATGACTGAGAGGGGTGGTGAATCAATCTTCAAAAAATTTCATTCATTTCCACTTAATCATGCATGAAACATTCTTACAAGCATATATATCTGTTTCACTAAATTTTGAATCTATTTGATGTTTAAGGAGAAACAGAGATGAAGGGTAGGGATTAAATATTATAGATAACCTGCATTGGTTATGTACCATATCCAGATGATGTTGAGCACTCTTCTTTGGCTATGGATGACTAGTTATGATTAAGAAAGCACTACCACAAGAAATATTTCTTAGTAGATATATGAGTGGGCTGCCAAGCTATGCACTTATTCTTGGAAGTGTCAAACTTCCTTAGGGATGATAGTCCACTTTTTGAAACAAAATGGTAATGAATAACAAAATGAAAGAGAGAGTAAGAGAGAGATATGCATATCATTCTTTTAGTTTGAGTGTAGCAAAGACTGATATAATGCAAGTAATGTGAGTTACTTATGTTTTTATAGGTTGTTTAGGTAGGCTTAGAAAATTTGGTGGAAATACATAGTCATCGACGTCACTTAGGCTACCAATGTTGGTAAGTAGATATGATTGATGTCGATAGGGGTAGTAGGTTCTTAGGAGGTTGAAGGAGACTTTTTTGAGTTGAGAGGTAGATGTTGGTTAGGTTTGTGAGGTTGGGAAGAGTCATAAGGGAGTGGGTAAGACTCAGGTGGGTCTAGATAGAGGGTTGGTATGTTTGAAGCATAGGGAAATAGGTGAAGGATTTTTACAACTCCTTCATAGGTAGAGTTTGGATGTTCATAAAATAATAAATAATATAACGTAAAGTAATTTTAAAATGACTATTTAGAGGAATTACAAAACATAGAGATATACTTAGCTAGTGAAATGAATGAACCATGAGTGATGGATAGATGGCTCTGATGAGGTATGTAAAAGAAATACATGAACAAAAAAGACAAGTGTGTGTTATCAATTTAGAAGAATCCAAACTCTATGCAGTATATCAATTCCTAATATAGACTGATTTGTGTAGAGTAACGATAAGCTTGGATGTAGAAAGTCAAATGCAAAAGCCTGTATGTGAATGATTAATTTTTATAATTTTTGTTAGCCCAAATATTAGATTTGAATTTGGCTTAAGTAACTAATGTTGGAAATCCCATTGATGTTGGCTAAGGGTTGATCGATGTCAGTGGCATGAAAATAGGTAAATAGGGCTATTTTTAGACTATTTTCTATTCCTTCTCTTGCCAAGTGTGGTGTCCATTAGAAAATGGTAGAAATTCAAGGTTAAGAAGAATGTAGTTAATTAGGAATTTATGTTATAGGTGAGAAAAAGTCATGGGTAGTTAAGATTAGGGGACTAAGTCTTGAGGTGACTTAAAGGATAAGAATTAGTCTTAGGATGAGGTGGCTAGGTAAGGTGGCATAAGTAGTTTTTAATTAACTTAATTAAATATTTTTAAATTAATTAAATGTGTGAGGGGTGAAAACATGGATTAGGAAGGATAATTATTAAAAAGGGATCAAGGGGGGTTTTGACACAAGGATTTACACACATGTGTGATGTAATGTTGGTGTCTATATTTACCCCTTTTTGTCTTTTAATTTATACTGACAAGTTGCAAGATAAAAATAAGAGTTGGATGCTCTAGGTATGGGATGAGGTATCCCCCCTCAAAATGGTAACCAATGGAGGAGAATCTAGAATTAGGTACCAGTTTGATAAGGAGTTAATTGGGTGTTTGGATGTTAAGTGATAATGTGGTAACGTCACTGCTTACATGTATACTACTATGAGTTATAGTTGACACAATCGATAATAGGTAAAGGAAAGGAGGACTCAAATATAAATAAACAAATCATAGATTGTAAGTGATAGTTGATAAGGTTAAAATGATCAAAGTTATATATCTAATGGTCCATGTGTTCTAGGTATCTAAGGTAAGAAGTGCTTCTGGTAAACACAAAAGGTTGTAGGTGATAGGACTGGCTTGGTCACAATTCCAAAACACCTAATATATATGTGTGTGTACAATATCTAACTATAGTGAGGTAGCATAAACAGTCAAGACAAGTAATGCAAGGTTGGTTGAAAAGGGTCAATGGTCAAGGAGAGATTTGTGATCTCTGGTCAGAG